>JAIEZT010001373.1:6160022-6448776 GCA_019594935.1 Periophthalmus modestus | reverse complement strand
TGACGAAAGAACTCAGTTTAAATATGCAGAATCTATATGTTAGATGTGTGAATGTAACAAAACACAACTCCAGGTCTGTTTGTGATGAGGGAACAACATTATAACATAGATCAGAAAACAGCGTTGTATGGGCCCTTTAATTTCTGCTCTGTCTGAGTCATAACACGAGAGGACCTGACCTTCAATTACTAAGTTGACAAATATTTCAATCAGTTGTTTCAGCCTGAATTATTTTTCATTTCTTATTTTCCCACAGCATCCAAAGCAGGAGAGGCTCTGTCAAAAAACTGAAAAGTTTGTAACATAAAGTTTTGGTACAACTTGATACAGCAGTTGACCTTTTCAAAACAAGTGGGAAACCGCTCAATAACATTTCCATGAACACATTCAAATCCTGCGGTATAATGACAATCACCATGAGAAACCAATGTCAGGTCCCCCCTGTTTTTATAGTGTGGCGGTCCTTGGTTTGAGTGTTATTTCAAGTCTAATTGCATTTCTGTGGCTGGCAGGCACACACAGACACACACACAGACACACACAGAGACACACACACACAGACACACACACACACACACACACACACACACACACACACACACACACACACACACACACACACACACACACACACACACACACATCCCATCAATGGCTTTGCTATTTCAGAGTTGTGCAGCTCGATTTCTTGGTATCCACTAAGTGTTAATGATGTCCTTGTATCACGTTGGCTTCTTGTCTTTGATCGTGGGTTCTGACAAGGATGGAGAGCCAGGCTAAAGTGCTGAGAACAGGAAGTTGTTGCACGTGCTGTGAGCAGGATCTCGTTTCCATGGTGACCAGCGCCAGGGGAGGCAGAGATGTTGTAGTTGTTGTACAGGTGAAGGTAACATCGAAGACACACAGTATGCAGTACAAGCTTCAGAAAACTAACTCACAAATATGAGATTTTCTTTCAATCCCTTGCTCATCAAACACTGTGTTGTCTGTGCTGTGTATTGAAAAATGTAAATGTTTCTGTCACCTTTTACATTTAAACCATAGCATGTCTTAGCCACATTTATTACATTTTTGGTCCTTCCTTCAGAAATTGTCGACAAAATAATATAATTAATATAATGATGTTTTGTTTTTCTTTTTTTTACTATGTTTTTGCGCCATCATTCCTGCCGTTTGTCCTTTAGCAAGGCAATCCCATTAATGTGATGGTGACCAATGGGACTGTAATAAGCACAGCATCGTGTAGAAATCATAGACTGTAGAATAGAAGTGGACTAAGAAAGTGTGACATCACCTACTCACATTCGGTTGCAGGCAAAATCTGCATCCAGGTATCATATTTGGAAAATCAAACTGCAAAACTAAAGAGCCAATCAGGAGCAAGGTTGTGTAAGGTACATGCCCCTTCCCGCCCGCGCTGCTGATTTGGCTGGATTGGTCTGTTTTAAATGTTAACATCTTAATTTAAAAATTGTGAAATAAATGTGGGTTAATATGAACATTTTAAGGTCAGAAAGATGAGTCTGACCGGACCAGTTACAGAGAGAGAAGCGACGATCGTTCAATAGAAGTCAATTGCAACCAGAGCTTGAAAGAACCACTTTGAACCCATTCTCATTTCCTATTCAGAACACAGCGGCTACCACGTCCATTTATATATATTCAGTCTGGTAGAAAAATACAAAATTGCTGTTAAGCTCAGCAGTACCAACTTCAGAGCCAATTTATGTTTTATTTTATTTTTGCAGTCCTCAGTCTCTGAAGGTCACTGTTACCATTATTAAATTGATGTGACTTGCTTGCCTAGTTTATTGCGTTCATTATTCTTTACAATTGCAAATATTCAATGCACCGTTCTTGATTTTTACTCTGACAGAATGGTTTGCAGTCCAAAGTTTATAAGCACTTTTCACAACTCTCAGCGCATTTTACAGTGACAGTAAAGCTGAGAGCAACTAACATGATAACACATACTTCCTGATTATTGAACAATGAAATGCTTTCTAATTAGATGCAGACAGCACTCAGCAGTTTATTCCATATATCTGAGCTGGGGCAACATACATTTTGCTCGATTCATGGGAAAAATCCTGTACAGAGGCTTTAAGTTTACACCACTTGTTTTTGCATTCATTTGTAGTTTACATGCTCTATCCTCCAAAGTCACGCCCATAACATAGACAATTCTTCCCAGCTAAAAATGTTGTACTGTTCCTTTAAGCGCATACAGCGTTCTGCTTTCCATAGCTGTCAGAATATTAATCTTTGGAAGTGGGATCAGGAAAGACTCTGCTGGTATATGACTCAGAGCAGCAATCCTCTGGACCTCTTACACTGCACAAGTAGCTGTCTACGGCTTAGCGCTGGTATAAAGCCTGCCGCTCTCCGCCTGTCAGACATGTTCTTTATTCTACACTTGTATGTCCTGTGATATTTCCCCTTGCAGAGATGTGGATCCTGGGTGAATTCTTAAACCATTGTGACATTGCTTAAAAAAAAAAAAACCCTCCTTCTCTGCCTTTGGGTACTGTCTGACCTTATTGTGTCAAACTGCTGCCCCCTCCAGGCTCATAGTTGCATTGCAGGGTAGAGCTAGAAATATTCTATTAAAACCGAGCAGAGATTAGAGCTGCAGGATGTACTAAAATAGAATAAACTATCAATTGATCACAATGGCTACAATGACTTTGATAGTAGAATATCTGTCTTGAAAAATCATGTCGCGCCTGTAGTTTGTAGCTGTATAAATGTTTTTTGAAATGCATGGGATTCTTGTATTAGTTTATCAGTTCTTATTTTTCTCACATGTCAATGTGTCTAGAGTTCTTTATAATGCACAATAATTCAATTTTAACAGAAACTAAACCAAGACCAGCCCAAGTCCTATAGGACTTATTAAGGAAAATCATGAATAAAATCTGTCTTTTTGTCCATTTTACTTTAAAAAAACAAACAGTGAAATGTGCTGTTGATATATTTATTTTCCTTATCGAGTACTGTGTCTGCCAGTTTTGCAGTATCAATACTTTTGCAATATACTGTGCAGTTCTACCACTGGACATGTTTCCAGAGCAGGGGTGTCGTCATGACGACAGGCTGGCTGTTGGCTCTTCTTCTTGGGGTAGGAGGAGCACTCTGCCCATCACCAGCAGACAGAACTGTGGCAGTGTGCCTGTGTGAACCTGCAGTTTGACAATGTCATTTGAAAAGGCCATTAGCCAGAGGAGCCAGGAGAGCCAGAAGAGCCAGAAGAGCCAGCAGAGCTAGAAGGACCAGAGGAGCAGGACAGTGCCTCCAACCAAACGCTCTTCAGCAGATGGAGACTCCTCTGTGCAGAATCAACAGAAGGCCCAGATGTTGTGCATATTAAAAAGCAACCCAACGGGGACAAAAATACAACTGTAGAATATTCGTCTTTGTGTCTGTAATATTTCATTTCAAAAGTATTGATTGTTTGCAAGATTTAGACCTTAAAAAATATCCATCCATTTTCTTCTGGGGCCAGGTCGCAGGGGCAACAGTCTAAGCAAGGACTGCTGTGAGACTCTGGTGAGATCCCAAGGCCACGAGTTTTATAACATGTTAATGAAGATAAATAACATACAATTTAAATCAAAATGTCACAACATAATAAAATAAAATATAATATTAATATTATCCTCAGAAAAGGTCTATTTTCACCTACCCCCATCTCGACCCACACCTCTGCACTTATGTGATTTCTCATTATCCAACACTATAGCCTTACTGTACATTTAAATTTTTAAACCCTATAGACACATCTTTATGTCTGCATATTATAAAGAATTCAAATCACTTCAGTTAGCTGTCTGCTTCAGTAAGAGCAGAGTGCTAACTGAAGTGTGTCTGACCTTTCCATGCATAAGGCCTGTATGTCACTGCAGTCTGAATCACTCTCTGCATGTATGAATAATTAAAAAGCCAAGCAACATGTCCACTAAATCAGGCAGATATGGTGGGAGAGCGATCATGACCAGGGCAACTCTAGTCTCCGGTCGATACAGTATAATAACATCTGTTCTATGCAGTAAGCCAGCGGATTTATCTTGAGATGGAGCTGATATTTGCATTTGGTACACATGATTTATTCATTGAAAACTAGCTTCTTCCTTCTAAGGCAAATGTGTGGCTTTAAATTGCCCTTGGTGAACAAATATATGAAAAATAAATATATAAATGGTGAGGAATTGTGGGGTGATGGAGGACTCTATGTTCAAACTGGACAATCACATTAGCTCTGTCATAAAGTCCAGCGTCTTTTTGAGTTGAGGCTCCTTGCTAAAGTAAAGCTTTACCTTCCACAGACAAATTTTGAAAAACAACCCACGCATTTGTAGCGTTGTGTCTTCTTTGTCTGTGGGGACCTGGGCTCCTTGTAGTGTTTACAGAATGTCCAGAACGCTGCAGCTCATCTGCTGATAAAAAAAGAGACGAGAGATGAAAGCACATGACTCCTGTGCTGTGCAACCTGCAGTGTGACAACGTTTGTAGTGTAAGCTTCAAAGACACTGAAACATAAAGTCAGAAGGGTTTAATGAGTTCCACACAGGTAAAGTGAACAATGAAGCAACGGACTCTCCAGAAAGGATAAGTGGAGAGTCCTGAGATGTGCATGCTGACAGCTTTTATAGTGTCTCTCTGTGGGTGTGGGTATTAGGAGGGTCCTTCTAATCCGCATGCCGTCTTCATAAGGCCCACGCTGGTCTGCACAACAGCTTCATGAGTTCTGGTGTATTCCATAGGTCTGCAGCCCCCTGGTGAGCACGTGTCATTTACCTTAGTCTTAGTAAATCAAGATACCAGTTTGATGTAGCGCTGCACTCCTCGAAAATACCTTACAGTTGGCTCCCTGTTTTATCCGTACATCCTCATACTTAAATACTCCCTCTGCCTATCAGATCCTCTCAGTCTTTAACACAGTTTAAGACTAGACTGAAAACCCACCACTTTTCCCTAGCATATAATACTAGCTAGACAGGATATCTTGGTGTTTTATGGTTTTGGGTTTTTTTTGTTTTTTTTTTTACATTTCTTACTTTTTTTGTGAAGCACTTTGGGCAGCTGAGGCTGTATTAAAGTTGAAGTTGAATTGATTATGTCATAGATGTTGTTATTTAGCCTCAGCTCGTGACTTTTTCATGTCATGGCTTATTCCTTTATTTTAAACTTGTTCTCTTGGTATTAAACCTGGACTAATTCAGTTTTGAGATTCTGAGATGTCAGATGTGTTGTGGAAATGTTTAGAGCTGCTGGCCTTGCATGTGCTTAATGAGGAATGTTTTGATTTGCAATGGTGCTTAAATTTGACTTTCAATTCTGATGCATGTGTTTCTATTTGTCTTTGCAGAAAGTGAGTGAGAAAGTGGGTGGTGCTGAAGGAACGAAGCTCGATGTGGACTTCACTGAAATGGAAAAGGTAAGAAATGCTACAAATAAGCTACATTCAAATGACAATACAATAAAACGTACAAATTGTTGACCTTTTATGTACAATCATTATACATACATCTACATACAACTGCAAGTCCAAACCAAGTTCAATTTGTCCATGTGAAAGGGCCCGTATCTGATCTATGTTATAATGTTATTTCTCCATCAAAAACATAACTGGAGTTGTGTTTTTATTACACACAAATCCTGCACATTTAGGCTGAGTTGTTCTCTCAAACAGAAGAAAACACTCTGTTCCACCTTGTGATGTCATGTGGTAATACAAGAAGTGCTCCACTATGTTTTTAAACTCCATGCACTTTGACTAGAATCATTTGGATCATTTCAATCCTGGAATTTTCAATCTCTGCTGAACAAAAGGTAAAAAGTAGCTGTTAACTTGCAAACTATTACTACATTACGTCACAAGGTGGAACAGAACATTTTGAGTTTTGGAGGTATAGACAGACCAATAATAAAGGGTTTCTCAAAAATGTGTGTTTTTTGTTTGTTTTTTTTAGCTTTCGACCATGTTATGTTGTTCCCTCAGCATTTAGATCATCCTTCCATGTTCGAGTATCTTAGTGATGTCTCCCGGACATTCAAACCTTCCTTACGATTAGCTGTAAGATTCTGTGCAATGCTCCGCCCACAAGCCGACCTCACCCATGCTCCAACACGACAATTCTCCATAAATATACAAAAACTGTAAACACATTGACAAACCTGATGTGATGTGTTATTAGCGGGATGCACGCTGATTATGTGCTCTGAAGGGGTAGTGACTTAACTCAGGGAGCAAAGGGAGGGGAGACTCAGGGCATCAAAAATGAAAACGGTTGTGAAAGACTGTAACAACAATGGTAATAAAAGAAAAACATAGGTATTTCACTGTAAGTAAGACATTCGTGCAGCTCTAATATCTGTTTTTACCCGGTCACATGGTTCATGCCTGATGTCAGCTGAGAGTAACATACTGCGCTCTCTCACAGTGTGAGCAGTAACGCATGTCGGGCTATGGACTCGTGCAGGATATGTGTGTAATCTGGTTATATCACGTGGACTATTATGTTACACATCTGAGCTCATTTCACGCTGCACAAATACTGGACATTTACCAGCAAATAGACTAAATACACAGCCAGTCAAAAGTTTGGAAGATGTGGAAGATTTTTTTTTCTTTACCATTTTCTACATTTTTATATAGCATACCTTACCTTAGCAACATCTAGCAGTTTGAGGGGCTTCAGCACGCTGTAAAATGCATTACAAGTGTAAGGCAATATTATATACATACAGAAGACATCAAATATACAATGCCAGATGTATGGAATTATGTAGCAAATGAATGAAAACATGTCCAAACTTTTGCCTGGTAGTGCATTACACTGTCACTTTCTTTTCTTCTTTGTGAGATTCTTGTGAGCGTGTCCTTTATGACCACAGTGTGCACTTATATGCCTTCCCTTTCTTCTCATTACTAAAGCCTTTGTATTTTTCTACAATGTCCTGAACAGAGAGTGGATGTTACATCTAGGGCAGTGTTGGACATCATGACCAAGACTACTGAGTATCTGCAGCCCAACCCAGGTAACACATGTGATAAATACATCACTTTCTAAAGATTTCAAATAAATTGGCCTCACACAAAATGAATAGCTTGTGACTGTAATATTATGTGTGAGAGACTTGTTTAACAGCACAAATCAGATCACCTGTTGTAGTTCCAACTAAGTCAGCTCTTTCTGGTCAGATTGTGTTGAAATAAAGCTCAGATTAAAGTCTAACAAAGCCTCAGACAGAGCAGGGCTACAGTTAGCATCACACCCCCAGGGAATATTGATGACATCAGCTGCAAAGTCTCACTTGCTGTATATGTGCTGACCTGTGAATCCCGACAGCCACCAGAGCCAAGATGAGCATGATGAACTCCATGTCACGTATGCGCGGTCAGGAGAAGGGCCCGGGATACACACAGACAGAGGCCATCCTGGGAGAGTCCATGCAGAAGTTTGGACGTGAGCTGGGAGACGACTCCGGCTTCGGTGAGCACAACAAGCTATGAACAATATATGAACAGAGCTTTAATTGATTTGAAATATTGCTTGATTTACTACTAGTGTTACGATATGATTTCTTTTGACAATAGTATGTGATTTTCAATTGTAGTATTTTCTTTTATATTACTGCGCAGCGTTATATCTGTGTAATCCGTCAGTTGTCCATGTTCCATAGTGGTCCATGGGTGTATACTAGTCTATGTGTCTTGTTCTGACACAGCTCGAGATTATTATAACACTATTCAGAAAAGGTAAATTTCTGTCCTTCAAATGTGACTTTTTCAGTCTCAATACCTGCTAAAAAAAAAGTACATAGTTTCGTTTAAGTATCAATTACAATAATGCATACTGCTATTAATTATATGACCTTTTTCAAATAATTCAAAAAGCTCTGTAGTCTATTATTTGATGCTGTAACACAAGTGACAAATTGAAACTTGTCTATTCTTCAACTTACAGCAGTGATTTTATTTGGCTGAAGGTGAGACAAAACATCTAAACTCCGCCTACAGCCCCGGTTCAAATAGTGCTGCTAAACTGTGCAGTACCTGGAGGACTAAAGATCTGGACTCTTTCCGTTGGGAGTTTATTTTTGTGAGTGTCACACTGCAACTAAACCTGTCCGACACTGGAGTTGCAGCTGGACTCTGATCCTGCAGCCGGGTGTTTGTAATCTGAAACACCTGTCTGTAGTTAGGCCAGTCATGCGTGATGTCACTAAGTACTTAAAATTGCACTTGCCACTGGACACACTTATTTGTGTTTTTCACCAAAACGCAGCAAATGCAACGAGTTTGCACTAAATTGACCAAAAAAGCACAAGGAACAATAGGCAATGCTATGAAAACACCATAAAGACTCTTTAGTGGTTCCACTTTAATGATGTGCGTTTGCTTGTGGAACCAGGCCAGGCGCTGATTGAGGCTGGGGAGGCCATGCGTGAACTGGCTGAGGTGAAGGATGCTCTGGACATGGAGGTGAAGCAGAACTTCATCGATCCAATGCAGAACCTCCATGAAAAGGACCTTAAAGAAATACAGGTAGGGATTACTGCAGAGCTCAGTCACGTGAGCTTTACACTCGCTGATATTTCAAAGCAAATGTCACATGCACATATTTTAATTATCACTGCTCCTCTTATAGCACCACCTGAAGAAGATGGAAGGCCGTCGCCTGGATTTCGATTACAAGAAGAAGCGGCAGGGCAAAGTGACAGAGGATGAGATCAAAGCTGCTCTGGAGAAGTTTGACGACTCCAAGGAGATCGCTGAGCAGAGCATGTTCAACCTCCTGGAAAGTGATGTAAGTAGAGCAGCCAGTAGGGACTGTTTTGAGGGTTGGTTTCTTTCATGATGGGGAACATGGTGGCAGAATGGTTGTTATTCATGCTGCTAAAATTTGTTCTCAGTGGCATTTAAATTGCCAGTAATTGTATGTTTTATGAAGCTGTATTTAAGAGGCTAAACTGTTTTATGATTAACAAAAAAGGGGCCGTACGTAGTCCTTTTCATGTAATACAGTAAAATTAGTCTTGCCCTAGTACAAAGGTATTGTAAAAATAGCTCTTAGGGTCAAAATTAGATCACTGTGTGCTGTCTGCATCTAAATATAAAGTGTTTTCATCATCCGTAAAGCAGGAAGGAATACTGGTACCCTACTCATATGCTAGTTGTTGGCAGTTGTATGACTGTCTTCACAATGTTGGGAAGCAAACTTAGAAACAATGTGGTGAATAATTTGGATGCTAGGATTGCATTAGGAACGTACAAAATAACTTTGGCCTTTGTTAAAAAGATGAAAAACAGAACACAAGTTCATTTTAAAGACAGAAAAAATCGGGTACAGTTGATCTAATCCATTTCAACCTACTAATACTTAGAAATATATATCAATAAATTACATTCAGACTACACTCTACCCTTTAATAAACTGGAAGTGTCCCATCTGGGAGTTGAACCCACAGCCTGTTTGCTCTGTGTGCACAGATTGAGCAGGTGAGCCAGCTGGCAGCTCTGGTGCACGCTCAGGTGCAGTACCACAGTCGTGCAGCTGAGATCCTCCAACAGCTGCAGAGCAAGATGGATGAACGGTACACTTTTGTATCATCTTCTAATCACACGTGTCCTTGTGATCATATGACCTACAGTATCCTTGAGATCATGTAACCTACAGTGTCCCTTGAGATCATGTGACCTACAGTGTCCCTTGAGATCATGTGACCTACAGTGGTTTGCTTATGTCTGTCTCTGCAGGATAAGAGACACTTCTAATAAACCACGCAAAGAATTTATGCCCAAACCTCGCACCTCTCTGGATCTAGTCATTAGTGAGAACCACAATGGAGGCATCGGTGGTGCTCGCTCTCCAGGTGAGCTACTTTTTCTTAAAAATCTCTTATTGCTATTATTGTTAGTATTTATTATTCAATAAATTCCATTAAATTCTCAAATAATGCCTGCTCCTAAAAAAAGCTCAGAACATCCACTATTAACTCACTGAGCTGCAGAGGCTGCACTAGCACCGATTAATGATTGGCTGCAGCTGCTGGGGTTTAGGTAGTGCTGATTCAGATCAGAGAGTGTCCTTGGAGGTTTAAACCAACTGGATTTCAGCACTGAAACTGGCAACACAAATGAGAGGCTGATTCTGCCTTCTGATTGGATAATCGTTCTGAGAACCAAAACAATCAGTTAAAACAAACAACCTTCCATCAAGTACAGAGTTCTTGTAATTAAGAATAAATCAGCTATATTTGGTCTGAACACATATCAGGGGTCATGTTTGAAATTCAAACTCTGTTAGTGTTTGAGAATGTATTTATTTTTTACTGAGAACATTAATGTTATTGTTGATATTAGGAAGACCAAACTAATGACCAAACCCTTCACTCTTTTCTGTCCTCTATCCTGTTGCTTTTGCAGGTGCCAGGTCTCCAGGTGAGATGGGTCATACATGTTCGTCTGTCCTGTTTCTCCATTCAACATCCATTCCATGAATAATCATTCATGACCTTAACTGACCATTCCCCTACTCTCTCCCCCATCCCCATGTTCTTTGGTCTTTGCAGCAAGGTCCCCAGGTGAGCCTAAGTGAATCCGGAAACATTTTGTATCTTCTGTCCATCACCATTCTCCCATAACATCTTATATGTTTGGACTGGCCATTTCTCCCTAACAGAAAAAGCAAAGTGCGGTGGCTGTCTGTGGAGGAAAAGATTACACACAGAGATGACAGCAGAAGCATTTGCTGTTTCTGTTCTGTTGTATTTGTCTAACATTGATTTTTCTTCACTAAATCCCCATTTCATTTCTCCATCTATTTATATTCATCATCATGTGGTTTGGTTTTTCCGTCAGTCCCTTAACAGAAGTGCTGAGAATATGCCCATATGACTAATGTGTTGTTTCTCCTCTCCTCTTTGCAGCAAGATCCCCAGGTGAGCTAGAGTGACACAGGCCGAGATGCCACGTCTCGATCACTCTATTTACTTCTATTTAATCAACTGTGGTGGAAGTGTCTGATTTTGCAGTGCTGTTTGCAATGCGTTTTCAACCCAGTCTTTGAGATGAGCTGTACAGTATGTACTACTCTAACAAGCATGGATACTCTCCACGCGTTACTGTGGATTGGTGGATTTCAGATTCTACCAAATGGGGGATGAGAGCCAGATTTTCCTATTGATTACACTGTACTTTGCCATGAAATATTCAAAGGTAAATTTACATATGCTCAGTGGTGGAACGTAACGAAGTAAAAGTAGTAAAGTACTGTACTTAAGTAAAGTACAGATATCTAAACATTTTATTTATGTACATTTTAAAATTGGTACTTTTTACTTTTACTTCACTACATCTGAGAGAAGGCATCTGTACTTTCAACTCCACTACATCTTTGAAATGGACTGAAAAGTAAAAGTATTTTTTTTATTATGGCTTGAGACCTGCTGAAAAGGCTGAGGGTGTATTTTTAACATGTTCAAAGCTTGAACAAACAAAAATATAACAACAAATAAATGAAAAACAGCTAGATTAAAAAGATTGATTCAACTATTTCTGAACAAAATTCAGCTCAAATCTTCATCAAAATCACTAAATTTGAAGCTAGATCTCAAAATCAGCACAAAATACTTTTACTTTTTACTCTTTAAGGGGTACTTTAATACTTTTACTTAAGTAGATTTTTTCATATACGACTTTTACTTGAGTATTTTTTGCTTGGGTATCTGTACTTTTACTTAAGTAACACATTTGAGTACTTCTTCCACCACTGCATATGCTCAATCTGTTCATTTCTATTAGTAACAACAACTCAAGAGCTTTACATTACAACTCAAATCGACATTTTACTGTCTTCATTTTAGCTCCTCCCTCATCTGTATTAATTATCATTGGCTGAAAGAATGATGTCATCTGAAACCCAGCAACTGCGCTCCTTGACCTGCTTGTTTGACTCTACAAGGACAGACTGCTGTGTGTCACCAAAGCACATGAGGGACAAATGAAATGAAGGTCCATTTTGAGACTGGGTTGAAAATTTTCTAACAGTTTTGTCTTCCTTTTTTCCGTCTTGTTTCGCCGTTTGCTTAAGTCTGCCTTTGCTCAATGATATCTTTTGTCTCTCTTTTTTTGTACCTTATGCGTCTGTCCCTTCCCCATTGTAGCACGGTCACCAGGTGAGCTTCTCCTTGGCTTAACTGTGAACTCACTCTGCATGCATAGTACAATAGAACAACCCCGTCTTCCTTTGCTTCAAATCTGACAAAAAATCCCGATTTCTCGTGCAGTTCCGATGGACCAACCGTGCTGTCGCGCCCTCTACGACTTCGACCCGGAGAACGAGGGCGAGTTAGGCTTCAAAGAGGGCGACATCATCACTCTGACCAACAAGATCGACGAGAACTGGCTAGAAGGCATGCTGCACGGTAACTCCGGCTTCTTCCCCAACAACTACGTGGACGTCCTGGTGCCTCTGCCCAACTAAAGACGGCGGCTCCGCGCATCTCCGCTCTCCTGTGTACCCCCCCACTCACCTTCTTACCGTAACATTCCTTTCAAACTCCCGTAACTCCTCTTTAGAAGGAGGCTCAACCTGCAGCGAAGCCAGATGAGAAAAAGGAGACGAAAAACAAAAAGCAATTGATCTGTAAATCTTTTTTTCGATGAAGAAAATTTGTTGTTGTTGCTTAACCCCATGGTCTACAGGACTGGTTTCTATAGTCTCTCATAAGCTTCTGTCTGGGTTTCATGAGTTTATCGATCGCACTGTACTTTGTGGAAAACCTTTTAGCTGATTCTCTCACAAGCGAACACGCCAATATATGTGTTTCTCTGATCGCATAAGCATGAGATTTCGTTTTCATCATTTCACTTAACGGCAGACTTCACTCCTTTCCTTTCAGCCGTAGAAATACTTGTAAATACCAAAGTTACTTGCAAAAATCTGCGATGTCGGTGAGCCTTCCGTTCTCAGTGAACTTTTGATGGTCTATTGACAGGGGTGTAATCTAAAAATAATATTGTACTACATATCTGAGCCAGTGATTCGTGAAGTGGTTTGCAACAAATTAAAAGTTTTATCCAAGTAATGGTGCAAGTTTAAGCAATTTAAAAATATCTGTATGTGATGATGATGATAATAATAATAGGATTTTTTGGCGCTACCTGCCGCGATCCCCCCCTAGCCAGGTTAGCATTTTGTAGCTTAGCTGTTATTAAGAAATTAGATGTAGCCTGCAATGGCAAACGACGGGAACAAGAGTGGAAATGTTTTACAAATTAATGATGCAATTTACTCTTAAACAATTTATTTTTTTTAAGCTGCTGTTCACCTGTTATGTGTTCAAATCTGCACTTGTGAGCAGTATCGTGTGGGATGATGTAATGAGGTCTATTGTTGCGGCCATATGGTCCTGAGATGCAAATAGTTTTAAAATGAGAAGAATGTTGAACACAGCTCACACGCAAAAAAAAAAGCCAACCGTTTCATGATTTAAAATATTATAGCAGTTATAGAGTTGACTTTTTTCCCCTCTCATTATGCATTTCTATAGCTTTCCAAGGACCGCATGACAGCAGCAATGGCAGCCTCCGTTTGATCTCTGTGCATTATTTACTGCTAAAAAATGACATTGCAAGTCTATGCTTCAGCGTCATGTGACAGTGTTGAGTGTATCGGGGTGTGGCTGTTTGTATGGGATTGCATAGTGTTACTTCTTACAGTATATATGCAGAAAACCTCTACTGATGAGGACAATAGGCTCGGTCTACTACTAACGCCAATAATAATCGCTGGTAGGACATCCATTGCCCATAGTTTTCGCTGGAAGCACAACTCGAAGCAGAGGTAATAATATCAGTAAGGTCAAAGGTTATGTTTTTTATGATGCGGTACAATCCTTTCCTTTGTTTCTCATTTACTTTTTTTTAACAATTGTGTGTATCTTTGCCCTCAATGAGGACTGTACAGCTTTTCTGTGGTTTTGTTTTCACCTTGTGTGTATAGTCGCGCATCTACCGTAACGTATCTTATTTTTCTAAGTGTTACATATGAGTATTCACATATTAGATGTATATATAGACAGTATATTATCCAGAAGCAATGTGAAAGGAGGGGTCTCTGTGCTGCACATGATCGTCTTTGAGTTGTTTTGTTTATGTTTTGGGTTTTGTTGAATTCTTGCACTGGTTTTATCAGACTGTATGCTTGATGTAAAGAATCAAATGTGATAAGTCAATGTAATTTATTCAAATAAATATCAGGAAATGGTTCTAAATATAGAAATCCTTTTGGTATTTTCTTTTGGGCAGATTAGTGGATTTGTGGTTACATAAGCCAGTATAGTGAAGTGAATTGTGTTTAATGGTTTGTAGTAACATATGTTGGTAAAAAGTCTGCTTCGTAAACTTATTTCAAAGATGACCACAACAACGAGCAAATATTGGTTTGTCTTTTAGTTGCAGGATTGTTTCAAATGTCTATATTCTCTTCTATTTTTTGTTTTTTCCAAAAATCAGTCAACCCGTAGGTCAACCTTTAGCCACTTTGTTTGGGCCACTGTTATGTAATGTAGGTCTGCTATTACAGTAGAATGCCACGTCTTATATCTTCAGTGGCCGCCAGAGGGGTGCTCATCCAGCAAAGAGTGCTCCAGCTCCTTCTTTTTACTCCTGAAGTTTAGTCCGGGTCATCAGATGTGACTTTGGGAGCACCAGCCAAGTACAATGATAAAAACTTGATTCACTTTGACAGTTTATGACCACAGCTTGAACAATCAAATACACTGTAATAAAATCCACATGCCTACAGTAACAACACTTTTATTATCCACTGCACAATACTGTCAAAAAACTCAACTGTCCAATTAACCAAAGTGGCAGCACAACAAAATTATCCTGAGTTAACCTACAAACAAATCCATTTACTTTTTGTTTTGGGCATGGGCTGAGCAT
The DNA here is from genome assembly GCA_019594935.1 of Periophthalmus modestus. Classification (NCBI taxonomy): domain Eukaryota; kingdom Metazoa; phylum Chordata; class Actinopteri; order Gobiiformes; family Gobiidae; genus Periophthalmus; species Periophthalmus modestus. Next base: position 6,433,817 of record JAIEZT010001373.1, on the reverse strand, counting down.
CCATGGACGTTAGTGGAGAGAAGAGATGGTCAGCAGCCTTGTAGTTTTTATTTCATGTTAATGGATTTTATAACAGTGGAGAGATGTTCCTTTAAAGTTTACAGACAACTGAGTCATGAGCCCATGTTCATATACATCACATGTTTTACTCAAAAACGGTCAGAAAAAGACGGTTTACTTGCCATAACTTAGATTTTACTGAGGAAGAAGCCGTGAAGGGAGAGACAGAGGAGAGCTGTGAGCAGCAGAGGAGAGAGACAGAGGAGAGCTGTGAGCAGCAGAGCCACACGAGCAGCAGAGACGCACGTAACACGCATGGTGTGGATGAGAGGAGAGAGTTTTAGACTAAAAAATCATTGCAAGCGTAGACCTATAAAACTGCCCATTGTGCGTGCGAGAGATCATCATCTTCCCATTACTGTCCTTATTTTCAATCTTTTTTTTTCCAGAGAGATGTATTTGGAGTGTGGGAGAGCGTGTGAAGACAGTTAAAGCGCTCAAGTGCGTGGCGAGTGCGTCCTTGTCACACACACACGCCCTGTGGCCTGTCGCTTCGCTGGTCACTGTAAATATAGACACTGCTGCGCTCCGTTTGACCTGGTCTGTTGAAACAGATCTACAAACACCTGTGTCCCGTATGTTCAGGTGGATACTGTGGATTTAGGGCGTCTCCTGTCAAGCTCCGTTTATCACAAGGTGTCATCGTTTTATTTATTTTCTGGAGTGCCAGGTCAGTGTGAAACAGCAGCAGCGCGCCCTCTGCTGGTGAAGCAGTTGCAGCGCCCTCTGCTCGTGGCAGGTGCACAGTGCTGAACACATGATGGTGTGTGGTGCTCGTTGGCTGTTTGCACGTGCTTAGTTGGTGCACTGTTGCGTGTAAAGATGCTTTTCCTGTGTTGGCTGCTTATCCTGATTTTATTTGTGTCAGAGCAGGAATATGCGAAGTTAGCCAAAAATATTAAGTCAAGTGAGCCTTAAATTACTGGGCAAAAAGCTTAAGATTGACCGAGTTACAATGCTTTTCCCCAGAAGTACAGGCTTGAGATAAAAGTGATTATTAGGAATTATTAGATAGAACGATTATTAGGAAAAACAAACTTTGATCCACTTGTTTTTATGTCTGTTTCTCCCCGTGTCCACGCACGTGCCACTCTCACGAGGTAAATGAAGGGCCTAGCATGTAGCATGTAGCATCTAGCCAGGCACAGCTAATGTGCTCTGAATTTATATGGTTTCTTTTTGTTTCTTTGTTTTTGTTTATAGACTAGAACAAGCCCTCATTTGGAACTGAAACATAATAAATAGTGTTATGAACCTTTATGACAGTAAAAGTAAAATTGCATTAAAATTCTAGTTAGGGGAGTCACATGTGGAGACGGAGATAACGGAACTGTAAAAGTTATTAACAGGCTGCCACACAGAATACCTGCAGTCAGAACTGTGAACACTTAAATTGATTTTAAATTGCACCCATCATAAAATAGACTATAAAGTTATGGGGCAAAACATTTCCACAACATCTCAGATTATTTTTAGCTGCATTCATACAGGCCAGCACTGAAGAGGAATTGACTGCTGTGCTATATCGGGGTTTTTTTTTCCACAAAGGGGGAACATTGTAAGTCCTCCCTGAAGTCGTGGTCAGTCTGGGTGTGGAAACAAGAAGAATAGAGCAGCAGAAGCCCCTCTCCAGATAATGTACATAATGACACCAGTGACACATGCTCTCACAAACCTCAGGGGGGCTGCAAGTCAAGCAATCCACTCAAAAGCATTCCTCAGAGCCTGGATCCAGGTGGGTGGCCTGCTCAGATACTACACCACAAAGATGATCGCTTTTTAGCTTTTGTGTCTAGTCTTGACGCTAGATGTCTCAAATGGTTCTTTTAAAAGCTCATATTGATACCTTGCAGCTGATTTCCCTGGGGGTGTGATGCTAACTGTAGGCTCTGATCTGTCTGAAGCTCTGTTACTCAAGTTAGACTTTAATCTGAGCTTTGTTTTAACACAATCTGATCATAAAGAACTGATTTAGCTGGAACTAAAACAGGTGAGCTGATTTGTGCTGTTAAACAAGTCCCTCTCAAATAACATTACAGTCGCAAGCTAGTTAGCATTAGCTAGTTTCACATTTTGTATGAAAATCAAACACCTTAACAGACTATGAACGCTCAGACTGTTGAAATGTGTTATGTAAATCCATTTTGTAGGCTATTATTGAGTTTTCAGACAATCTTAAAATCTTTTTGGCTGTATTTGATAATGCGTCCATTGTGTCACCATGGTAACAGCTGGCCATAGCCATATACCATTAAGTATCATCTAAGAACTGTTTAAAGCTGAGTTAAGTTTTTTTCAACCACAGCCTCATATTCTCTCTGTTTCTAGATGTAGAAAGGCGCGGATACTCATGATTTGAAGTACATGATTATTCTCAATTACAACTACATGTTTAAAGTGCCTATATTACACTATTATCTATGTTATAATGTTTCCTCATCAAAAACACACTTGGAGTTGTGTTTTGTTTAATGCAGGATTTGTTTAACACACAGATCCTGCATATTTAGGCTGAGCTCTTCTCTCAAACTGAAAACACTCTGTTCCACCTTGTGATGTCATTAAGATACAGAAAGTGCTCCACTGTGTTTTTAAACTCGATACATCCTCACTAGAATTATTTGAATAATTTCAGCCCTGAAATTGCCAAAATCAGAAGCTTCTGCTGTTGCTTTAGCCTTGTGGAAACTTCTTCACTCCTCAGTACACCATAAGATATCGAAGACTTTCTGTGGCATTCACAACCGAACAAAAGGTTAAACAAAAATATTTTTGAAAAAGACAGCAATTTATGTTTTTTCTAGTGTATTGTAGAGTTGTAGAGTTCAAATGAGGCTGTTAACTATCATTTGGTGACATCACAAGGTGGAACAGAGCATTTTGAGCTCTGGAGATGTAGACAGCCTAAAATGTAGGAGTACTCAAACATGTGAATGGCCGTGTTTCAAGAAGTTTCAAGAAGCAGGTTTAGGCCAAACTCAGATTTTGTTAACCCTGAAAATATTTCAACTCAGAGTTTTCTGTTTCTGTTTTGAGGCCAGCGTAAAACCTGAGTCACCGGAGACTGGTCTAAGTCTGCTCCAGACTTGTTTTCTGAAACAGGAAACCCTTGAGTTGGCCCTGCTTGAAATTAAACTAACTTAAACTTGGTGTTATTTCAACCTGCTTTTTGAAATGGGGCCATCAAAACAAAACACACTCTGGTTATGTTCTTGGTGAGGTAACAATGTTCTAACATGGCTAATTCATTTGAACACATTCAATCAATTTTGCGTAATATAGCACTTTTAAAAAACTACTACTGTAAAGGTACAATTACCCCCCAAAGCCAACAGAGGAACATATTTGACAAGCTGTCATCTGCAGGTTCTATTAAGTTAGCGTGTGAATGAAGAGGAATGGTGCTAGCGTAGTTGTGCATAGCTAGTCTCGGCAAGCTAAAGCTGGCAGCGCACACAGAGCCACTCCATCATCTCTGACATTTGAATCAGCCACGGCTCGAGGTGCATGAATGGCACTGTGCTCGTTCCTGGACAACCCCAAACCACAGCGGGCCGCAGCTCACACACACCAGTTACAGCGTTACACACAACTGTGGTATTGCACCTCCCACTGTCTGTTAGCACTTTGAACTATCTGTGTCCTTTATTAAAGTTATTAAAGGGATCATACTTGGCTTTGTAAATGTGATACCAAGGAGACGATGTACAAGATCTATAATAATAATTGCCAGCTTTATGTCTATACCTTACTCTGTGGTGTTAATAGTGTGCTCTGGTTTTTGCATTGTGTTGAGATTAATATCCACGGGTTTCAGAATGATTAAAAATTAGAACTGACGCCATAGCAATTAACAATTTCAAACTAAATATTATTTCAAATGCAGAAAGGCGCTCTAAATATTGTATGAAACAGAAAGCTGAGACCCAATAATTTAGATTTTTTATGTATTATTATTAAGTCAATCCCCACACTAATTAATTAATAAATTTTACTCTTGAAACTATTATTAATTTGATATAAATTTGCAATCCAGAGATAAAATTACAACCACAAAGCTCCATATACTACTACCACTACCACTACTACTACTACTACTACTACTACTACTACTACTACTACTACTACTAGTCATAGGCAAATTTCCAGGCTGCGATCTTATCAGGTGTATTTATTTATTTTGTTACAATCACAACAAAAGTGCGAGCTGGCTTTTTTGTTTCAGTTTTTTGACACCCGAGTCAATGCCAACTGTTTATTTTTGGAGACTTGGGTTTCCTCGTGCATTGTTATCTTTCCTCTCCGCAATTGTAACCACAGCAACAACAGGGGTAAATGTAGCTCTTGGATTTAGACTTACACAAACTGACTTATTTAAACAAAATAGCTCACACATTACAATATAATAACAAGGCTAACGTTCAAATATCAAAATAATTCAGTGCAATTCAATTTTATTTATATAGCGCATTTAAAACAACTTCAGCTGCCCTAATCACTTCACATAAAAAGTGAAAAAAAAAATAAAAAATACAGATAGTACGATGCAAAACAAAGATATTCTGTGTAGCTAGAATTAAATGGTGGTTTTTCAGTCTAGTCTTTTTTTTTAACTAATACTTTATTAATTTATTTGTACTTGCAGATCATGTTTTACATTTTTGGTAAGATTTATTTCATTTGAAGTATTGTCTGATGTGTATTATTTCTATCGGAGGTACATTAGACATTCCTTTTACCGCGCTGCATTGTTCAGTAGGATTCTGTTCAAACACTGTTAACATGTCCAGAACCATTAACATTTGAGAGAAATATGAACCAAATGAACACAAGAATCCCATTCATCTGAGAGCATGTTTGCAGATGGCTTAACTATTTTTTTTTTTTTTGCATAGTAAGACAGGCAGATTTGGTGTTTGCAAAGGAAATTATATTTTTATGTTACACAGTCCAAATCTTGCAGCGCTCAATCTCAAATCGTCAGTTCAGAATTTTTACATAATACACAATTGAATCAAAATCGCAATTTGAATGGTATTTGTTTGTCAGTTCATATTGCTTTTTTAAATCTTAAGCTCTTCTTAAATTCTTTAATATGTAAAATTTGAACAGAATCCTATTATTAAAAATCAGAACTCTTGTTGCGAAAATTACAATTAGATATTTTTTCTAAATTGTTTAGCTCTACATGAGACTAGGGCTTATACAGAAAAGTACTAGGAAAAAGTATTTATATGGAAAAAAGCAGATAAAACACAGGATTCACTCCCAAGTTGTATTTAGTTTCATTCACACATGTTTACGACACAAACCCTGCATATTTAGTTTTTCTCTTGAACAGAAAACACTCTGTTCCACCATGTGATGTCATGTGGCAATACAGAAAGTGCTCCACTGTGTTTTTAAACTCCAAACACCTTCAGCCCTGGAATTTCCAATCTCCAAAATAAAGGTAAAAGGAGCTGTTAACTTGAAAACTACCACGTCATGACATCACAAGGTGGAAGAGAGCATTTTGAGCTTTGGAGATGTAGACAGACTAATAATGCTGGATTTCTCAAACATGTGTGAAGCAAAACCACTCCGGGTGTGTTTTAGATGAGGTAACCAGGTATTTTAACACGGCTTAATGCTCACAAGAATCAATTTTGTGTATATAGGAACTTTATGAAAATATCCAAAATGTTCATGTGTGTTGTGAGTGCAGCAGCTTGCGATGGGAGTGTGCCAGTGTTTGTGTCATTACATGTTTGGCTGTGGCATTCACACATAGTTTCTCCATTGAGCAGGAAAGCCCGGCTCTCAACACCAGAGCGAAGCGGCTAATACCCCCGTCTGTCAGAGGCGCTCAAAGACCCAGTGATTGGAGATGACAAACGAGGCAGTAAGACAGGTCAGGCAGCACCGCGACGCACAGCCACTCAGCCAGCGCAGGGGCGGAGACGGCCGTATCAAGTAAGTACAGGTACGCCGCAAACACTACAATCATGCCACGTTACAATGACTTACATTAAGAACATGTCACATCACAAGTCACATTATCTACACACAGAACAAGCCTTTTTGTTCTTAAATAGGAAAAAGCACCTAAAGATAACAGAAACAACTCTTTGCATTTGAAGATGATATTGTGACAGTGGTAGCAGGAGCGACCTTTAGGAAAGAAGGCGCCTGATCTGTCTCTTATTAATGTTCATATCTTGATTTGAACATTGAACAATAGCAAAATAAAAATACCACAATCATGTAGAATGGGTTTATATGAACATTTTAAGACCAAAATGACAAATCTGACAGTAGCAGTTACAGAGAAAGAGGCAAAAGTTTTTCAAAAGAAAGTGAATTAGAGTCAATGGAAAAAAAAGTCCATTTATATTTATATTCATGTATTTGGAAAAATATGAATTATTGCAGTTTGTAGGGTTTTCTCTCGGCAGATCTTACCCGTAACTTGGCCTGGTCGCGTTCCGTACTTGTCTCCATGGATTGATAAGTTAAATGCTGTGGAACCTTCCGTGTAAAGCAAGAACTTATCCAGAAAAGTTACACAGTACACCTTTAACCACTGTGAGTGTCTCCACATATCTGTCTGCACCACACATGAGCAGACGTAAAGGTCCTCTCCGGATTTGAACACCACCTGAGGTCAGTGTGAGGCTCGCTGTCATCCAGGCTTACCCCGTGGATTACGACATATTTTGGAATTATGGGAAATCGTTTTATACAAATAAATATGTCAATGTAATCCCCCATTCCTCCCGGAGTGCCCCGTGATAGCCAAAAGTAATTGAAACCTCTGTGGAAGCAAATGGTCTGTCTAGGAAATACAAACCTGCAAAATAAACACGATCAACTGTCGGCTCAGGTTTCAAAAACTGAAACAAAACTAGCAGCCATATAATAAATAAGATGACGATGACTACTTTTGAAACCTTATTGATACTTTGCAGTGAGATCACACTGGGGGGTGTTGTCTACATGTATCTCTATGGTGGAATGTTTAGCAGTTACCATGGAGGCACAAATAGAAAACACACAAACAAACAAAATTCAAACACATTAGCAAATGCCATCAAAAAATGTTTTAAGATTGTCTGAAAAGTTAAAAAACAAAAACAAAATGGATTCAAACAAATTTTCAGGAGTCTGTGATCAGTACGAGCGTTCGGGGTCCTGTTCAGGAGTTTGATTTTCAGCAAAAAAGGTCACAGTGACTAACTGAAAAACTGTTGGCTGATGCTAGCTAGCTTGTGACTTATTTAACAGCACAAATCATCTCACCTGTTGTGGTTCCAGCAAAGTCAGCTCTTTATGGTCACATTGTGTTAAAACAAAGCTCAGATTAAAGTCTAATAGTGCTTCTGACAGAGTAGTGCCTACAGTTAGCATCACACTCCCAGAGAATGTTGATGACGTCAGCTGCAAAGTATCTGTACAGTTGTCCCTCACTATATCGCTGTTCACCTTTTGCGCCCTCGCTGTTTCGCAGTTTTTTTTTTTACTCTATGTTTGCTTTGTAAAAGCTTTGTAGAAAAATAAAGCTGTCTACTTTTCGGATTTCTCTTATCGCGGGTTATTTTTAGAACGTAACCCCCACGATAAAGAGGGACCACTGTACACATTTTGAGTAATAATCTATGTAAGTATTTAAACATAATTTCTTATGTCAGTTCAGAATTTTTACATTTTTGTTGTAATGTAATGTAAGGTTGTAAATCTTACATTACATTACAACAAAAATCCCTGTTTTATATGGTTCAGTATCTCTCACATTAAAGTAGACCTGTCAGCTATGTGTTTATCATCTAATGATGACACCCATGGATCATTATGTTATAATTTGCACATTTTAAATCACAATATTCATCTGAAATAACTTAATTTAAAAAAAACAAATCCGCTGACCTCCGTGTTGGAAAACTGCGGTGTCCGATGGGAACTGCCGTCGCCGATCTTTCACCATCTCGTTTCTATGGAGATGTTTTTGCTCTGCTTGGAAAGTTTACGAGTATGGCACTGAACATATTTATCTCCATGGAGGCAGGCAGGGGATGCCACCAGCCGAGTTACCGGTCAGATCTGTGGATAGGCGAGCCCAGTCCCACTAGTTTTATATATTTTAATTGTATTTTCTTAGCAATACAAACGCCTGTAACTGAATAAATGTTAGACAGACAAATTAATGCCCTGGTCAGTAAAACGAGTTTATAAAAAGTATTTATCGCATGATAGACGTAATATTATTGATGTCCTTTGTTAAGATGTTTATTTTGGTGAGACTCTGAGGGCTTACACAGCTGATAGGATCCTTGTTTAAACACACAAAACACACGATGAGACAACAATCTAAGACATGAAACCAAAGGACGTCAGACAATCATTTTAACTATATAAACTTGATTCAGTAATTATTTTTAACGCTCTAATTTGTAATTATAACCTCTATAGTATTTTTTTTTCTGTAACCAATAACATGCCCAGTGGGAAAAAATAGAAAACAAAGGTGGCAGTTGAGTTCACCTAAGTTAACGTACATAGATATCTGCAGGTATGACTCTGTAGATTGTGTGTTGATAATATCGTGTCTGTCATCACCAGTAAATGTGGGAGGGGTCTTCACAAACACAGTATAGTAACAGATCATGACAGGCATGTTTATTCAGCCTGTGGCATCTTACTGTTTGGAGATTTTTTTTAAACTAAAGAAATATGTGCTGTTCAGTCATAAAATGCAACCTTGAAACCACTCCTTTTTTTTTTTTTTTAAATCTCAGTATTCATTTATTAATTCAGTGACCAATTAATGTATTACATATTAATTGTAGTATGGTAGCATTCTGGTGTAATTAAATACACCAAATTTCTTGTCTGGTTGTTTATTATCTGAACACAAATGGTACCATAGGCCGTAACTCACGCCAAAACAAGAGAAAAACTGCTGTCTCAACTCGCTAGAGCCAGTCTCCAAAACAGACCAGTAACTGACAAATAAAACCCTCATATTAACTTGTCGGCCTAGCAACAAGTGTCACACACAAAAGCGGTTACATTAACAACAACACATAAACAGTTACAAGAACAATACAAGGTGTCAGCTCTGAACTAAACACAAAATATCAGATCATTACACGATTTTAATGCCTTTACAATATGCAGCTGAGTACTGTGCTTATTTGCCACAGCCTTTTGCAAGCGCTACGTTATTTTTCTTCTTTATGTTTGTTACTTATGTTTGTCTTTGCTAAACATTTTCGATAAAGGAAACGCAAGATAAACAGTTCTAACAGCTGAAGAACTATCATGAGTAATTCTGTATTGACGTTTTACCGGTCCGTTCATAAATTTAAATCCATATTTGCTGTTGGCTTGTTTAGTGCATTGAGCTGAATAGCCCCACTGGCCCGTCAGTCACACTGGACAAATAGTGCTAGGTTGAGGGCCAGCTGCACAGCATGCAAAACAGTGCAATGGGACAACATTTGGTGTGCAAATCTGTCAGTCCATTCAAATGGAGTTACAAACTAAAAGTTGATACACAAACAAATGCATTAATTTGAAAAAGGGAGGGAAATAACCATACAAGTTAAAACAACACTGTACTACCCATCGCTACTTCATTGACGGATAATTTAATCTTAGTCCTTTTCATGCCACTGTACAGTACATAGAGTTAAATGTTGCTTCATAATAATAATAATAATAATAATAATAATAATACACAACAATAATAATAATTTTTAAAGAAAAAAAAATTCTAAGAAAAAAAAAAAGTTTCCAGATTTCAAAAAACGAACCAAGCGATACCAGCTCACAAACATGGCAGAAGTAAATACCTTTTTAACAATGTACTATTTCTGTGTGTACAACAAGAACATGGATTCTTGCAGCAAGTACTGCAAAACTTGAAATTGGACAGTGGCAAAATAGTATAATTTTGATTTATCTTTAATACTCACTATGTAACTTTTCTTGTAGGGGATCCACTACCTGCTTGTCTCCATGGAAATGTAACTGCTTTGTCTGGAATGTTTTACAGTATGGCATTAATCCTGCATTTAAGGAATAAAATATTTATATTGCTCAAAAATGTACTGAAAAATATGCATTCTTACTGTAAACAGAGTTGTCTCTCCACAGATCTGACCTGTAACTTGGCTTGGTGGCATTATCTGCTTGTTTCTATGGAGATACACAAATTAAATGTGACACTGGTGAGCATTCTAAGAAAATTAATGAAATGTCAATGTAGAGACTTAAATTTGGTGGATCTGCAACTGGAAAAATTATATACCTTTAGTTTAATTAGCATCACGCTTTTGGTAACCCACACGAAATCTTAAAGAGGGCACATTATGAAGTTTTGAGTTTTTTTGTTGTGTTTTGTTTTATTTTTTTTTTTTTTGCATTCTGCCATGTTATAACATTGTTCCCTCATCAAAAATATCCCTCAAAAGGTTTTAGATGTCCTCCATGCTTGTTTGAGTATTTTAGCAGTCTCTTCCGGGCCCTGTTCAAACCCTTCTTGGGGCTAGCTATAAGATTCTGTGCAATGCTCAGTCCACAAGTCTACATCACCCATGCTCACACCACAAGTCTCTATAAATATACAAAAGCAGGATACAAAACTGTACACAACAGCTTGTCAAATCTGATGCGATGTGCAGTAGTTTTATTAGTGAGATGCACTTTAATTGTGTTGGCATAACGCTCTGAAGGGGGAGTGACTTAACTCAGAGAGAGAGAGAGGAGATGCAGAGTGTCAAAAATGGAATTGATAAAACACATTCATACATTGTTTAGGAGTAAAATAGGCCCTCTTTAAATCAACTTTTGGGGACTAATATAGAAATGATCCTTACAAAAAAATCGAATAAAATAGTGCAACTCTTATTAACGAACATAGCAACATCACAACAGGATTTTTGCTGAGTGTGACATAGGTGGTGAAACCTGTCATCTTGTTTAAATGTAATCCCAGAGACCGTCACACCCATTGCATTGCCATTGTAAAGATCTGCTTCTCTTTAGGCATGACAGAATGTAGCTGCTAGCGTGTGAGCACTGTCCTCATCCAAAACGCTCCGACACTGGGGGCACAACATACTCTTACATAATTAGATTCTTCATATTTAATACAAATGTGCTTTTATATTTCATGTAAGCTCCCAAACAAAAATAAATGTCATTAAGGATACTGGGGATTCCTAACCAGGACTGCTCAACGAGTTTTACTTGTCGAGCAATAACAGAGAGCTCCTGGCTGGATTTACTAAAGCCTGAATACAAAATGTGTCATAAGAGCAGTTTGTCAGCCTTGCCTTAAAGGATCACCCTCCTCTTCTCATACAAGGTGCGTTGGAGTTACAGATATGAGCGTCCACTGTTTTGCTAGTCACTGTAGATGAGCTGATGATTGAGTAACGTCTAAGCGACTCGCTACTGGTAAACACTGGTAGTTCTGTATTATGACACAGGGTTAATATTTCAAGTAGGATTTAGGGTTGTCAAAAATACATTCCTAGACCCAGGATACTAAAATGAGTATCGATTATCTAAACTAGATACGTTTTTAAAGAAGTTTTGGTACTGAAAAAATAAACGTAAAAATAAAATAGACAAAATTGGGCCTTTCCTGAAGAGTCTTGATCAATATCAGATCTAGTATAAAACCACATGGTATTAAAGAAGCTACTTTTATTCTGTGTTGGCAAATATATTCTCTAATCTATAAAATTAATTCACTCAATTCAACATTCAATCCACATTTTACCAACACAGTCTCCTAAAGTCTCCAAATACATGTTTAATAGAATAAAAATATAGCCCATGTCACAAATATCACCCAAACCACAGAAGTACACATGTCCAACCTGCAGCATTACGCTCTTCACAGAATATTTTTGAATCTTATCACAGAGCAACAGTGCAATCATTAGATAACCTATTATTATTGAATAGCAAAATCATGACTCACAAAAATGCTAAACTAGAAAGTCAAGTGGATACTCAGTGTGAACTGCCTGGTTTCTCTTTTGTTACGGTTCAAAGTTAAAACAAAGTTAAGACTTTATTTTCAGTTTCTTTTTTTTCCCACACTATTTCTCTTTTGCAGCCACAGCAAGAACATGAATAGCCACTGCAAGAAATCCTGTCAAGCTAACTCGACATGTGACACTGGCTAAATAATGTAATTTAGACTTATTTTAATTAGCATCACATGTTTGTTAACCCGCACAAAATCTTTATTCAAATTTTGGGGGCCAATATAGAAAATTTTCCACAAACAACTTAATACAACAACAATTGAATTTACAGTAATAAGAGTCTTAACGACATACTTAGTGTGGACTTCCTGGTTTCACCTTTGATGGTAAGATAATCATTTTCCCTCACACACTGCTCATTCAGACCTGATGTGCCTCCTGCCTAATGTAATTCACTGATAAATCCCTGTTCTAGGGACAAAGCTTTTCCCACATCTCTTAGGCCTTTAATACACACTGTGTGTAAAAAGAGCTTTCAATAAGTAGACTGTTGATTGTGGGATCAGTCATGAAATCTTTCTACCGTATTGAATTGACCAGGATGAACACTTTAGAGAATGATACAGATGGCACTGAGTTAAAAACATGCGACTACACCCATCGTTCATTCATGCCTTGTAGCTGTGCACCTGTGCATAAGACAAAAGGACAAATCAACATGTCAGCTTTTTCACATGGAAGATTAAAGTATTATACAGTAACATTTCCTATGAACCATGTCACTTATTTGCAATGTTGACACTCCTTTAGCCTACTCCTGAACCTGGGTTTGAGCCCAAATGAAGTAGCCTTTAAGTGCTGCCAAGAATTACCACCAGAAACAACACTGACAATTGTTATCTTAGACACAACATTGAGTATTTTGTATCTTTTAAATTGTAATCAGTTTTCAATTACAACAAGCACGTGCTGAGAAAACAAACTTTACTGAATGTAATTACTACAATTAGCCTGGTAGCACCTCTTTTAAAAATCCTGCCCACAATGGGAGAGATATGTTGCGTTCGAGTGCATGATTGCTCACGTACAAGACGAGGCTTGCATTGGCGTTTTGCCTTAAGTACACTTAATCCACATGTGTCAGTGATGGAGGAGATACAAATCCCACACTAACAGACACACAGGTGGCACATACCGGGCCAGAGGCTCCCGGGTTTCTTTGGCCAGTCGTCAGAAGAGAGTCGTCCTTCTCTGTATGGCTGTCTGTGCACAGACACCACATCCTGATGGTGTGGAGCGCTCAAAGCCACAATTGTGTCATTCATCCAGGGCAAAACAATAACAGTGCAGCCATGTGCTAAGGTTACTAAACAAGTGTCCCAATACGGCTTTGCTAATGCCGCCATGTTTGTTTTGTCATTAACTCGTTCTGATTTATGAGTGTTTGGAATAACCACAAACAGTTCGTTTGATTCATGAGTTACAGGTTGTTCAAAATGAAATTGTTATAAAGCAAATACGTTATATTATTATAGTGTCTGTAATTGTTACACATAAGCAATTGGTTATTAAAACAAAACAACAACAACACAAGTTAACATGACATAATGTGTGACTCACCTCAACTTTCAGGAACTGAATGCAGATAATTACTGTGATTAAAAGCATGGCCTTTAGAGAGCATAGATTTATTCTTAAGTCATTTGCATACTGTTTTAGCGCCACAAGAGGTTAAACAGATTGCCGCATTACTTACTGTATTCAAGAGCTAGATGCTAGAATAATCCAAAGCATTTGAAGTTATTTCAGTAGTTGAAAGAGAAACCAGAAAGGCTTTATTTAGTAATATAATGTCCTCTGCAAAGAAAATATAATATAAAGATCATTTATAAAACCTCAGCCCTTTGTTTAGATTGTGTTATGGCAAAAAATAAAACAACAACATTGTTTTATTTCAGAAAAAAAGGTATTTCTTATACCCTGGATTATATGGCTGTATCCCAGGGCCAGAGCATTTGGCCAAAGCGAAGGCAGCAGCGTAAGGGTTAGAGATCTGTGCCATGTATGAACTTATGCATGCGTGATGAATGAGGATGAATGATGAATGAAAAATATAGAGTTAAAATGGTTGTACTGTAGTAAAAATGTAGTCTATATTGCAATGCTATTACATTTTTATACCACAAGACAAGACTAGGTGCAGTTGGTATCACAAACAGCCATGACTGCCACAGTCAATGTGGGGCACATTGGTAAACCTGCTTTAGTGACATTCTTCTTGTCTTCAGTTAAATTATAGCTAATATCTTGATTTTTTTTTTAGGTAGACAGTTTTATTGACGAGATGTATTGAACTTAAAAACTGACACTACAGAAGACGGCTCACACCTAGCAGCCAAAACATATCAAGATAAATACAACTCACCAATTAAATAGTCTGCCTAAAGAAAGATATGAATAATGTTGTTATTATTACATAGATAATATGTTGTACCTAATTATGGTGTTACATGCTCAGGGAATAGCAGTTTCAAAATAAAGCAATTATTACTAATGACTTGAGTGTTGACAGTACATTTACCTGAAAATGTTTGAGGTGAAAGCTATCATGTGTTCCATCATGTGAGGACACATTTACACAAGGTCTTTATGTGGCAGCTTAAGGGAGATGTCCTCCACCTCCTGAGGCCTGTGTGCTTCTGCTGAGGAGGGTCAGAGAGCTCACATAAAAACCCTGTGTTTACACTGAAAACATGCAAACTTAGCAAAACCTTGACGGTACCTGATGATACCTTAGTCTTTACTGGCACAGCAGTGATGAGGAGCTCTGAAAATGGAGCGGTTGTAGTTCTGATGTAGAACTTACAGGGAAGTTGGTGGTTTGTGAGATTACTTATCTCGATACTATCTCCTTATGGTAAATGGTCACATTTTTATATAGCATTTTTTTTATATGTAAAGGCACTCAAAGCCCTTTACATTGCGATATTTAATTTTCCACAACCGGTTTGTATTGATAGATGCAGCGATGTAAAACCACAAACACTTTGTGTTAGCTTTGCCAGTAGTTCATGACAAATAGTCACATCTTCCTGGTTGACACCAACTGACACCATACTAACATGCAAATGTGTAGTATAGATGAATATTTAGATATCAGTGCTCGGGTATAGTTTTTTAAGAGTTACATTTTTATCATCTGACTTGCATGTGAATTTTTCCAGTATGGACAGGCCTGAAAAATGACACAGTGTTGTCTGGACTCCTCTGACTGCACCAACTGTGGACAGTTACAGACACAGACTGAAATGAATGCCCCTCAGTGAAGTAGAACCAAATACCAGCGATGGCGTTCAAGTGGTTCACCCAAACTGTTGTGCAGCGAGCTCTATTGTGCAACAGGGAGTTCCATTCAGGTGCAGGCAGGGGTAGAGCTGCTCCTGTGTGGTTGCCCCGGCTGTGGCAGGCTGGGGCAGCGGTGAGGTGTTGACACATGGATAACTAACTGACAAGGATGCCCTGACATTTGCAGCCATGCATGGCTATAATTGTGTGCTCAGTTACAGTGAAAGAGAGAGATAGTGTGTGTATGTGGCGCGCAGGAGTGAGTCATTTGGCAAATGAATCAGAAACTAGATCCTGATCCACAACTGAAAACAAACAGCATATCCATAGAGCTGCACTGTAATTACCTTTTAAAGAGCTGTGGTCATGTTTAGATAGGATGCCCTGCACCACACTAGATCCACCACACTATATCCATAATAACCACACAGCGTTCTAAAGTGCATTGTCGGGCTACATTTATGACTCTGTTAAAGGTTTTCTTGCTCAAACTGGACATTAAGTTTAAGTTTTATACTGATGTTTGTTATCTAAGAGAATGTGCCTATGAGTAGTAACTAGGCCTTAACAATATGTCACAATCAAATTGAAAGCACAGTTTGAGTCGCCGCAGTTATCAAACTGCAGATAGATAATAAAATGTCCTCTGCAAAAAATGAAATATTTTTTATTTATTTATTTTTTTTTTTTATAGAAAAATCTTTTTACACCTGTAGTTTAGACCATGTTTGGAAATTCATGAGATTTTTCTGTTTGTCTGTCAGTCCATATTTCAGTCTTCTCTCAAATGTTAAAGGAGACTTATTATAAATAGACTTTTCAGAGCTTTTAACCAAAAAACAAAAACAAACTATAACTGCATCACAATTATTCACGATGGTTAACAAAATGACCAAATAACAGTGTATAATTCAGCCTGTTGTAATGTGAGACCAGTAATCAAACTTTCTGAATGATAAATGGTGACTTTAATGTGACCAGACAGAGAGATAAAAAGCACTTATATTAATCTATACTTTTTTGGAGTACACATTAGATTAAAATGACTTATTTTTACTTCAGAAAGTTTGCAAATTTTTATCACTATACCAAGGAGTGATTATTGTGACGTGAATAGCTATAGTAAACCACAGAGCAGGTTTGTTTCTTAGGCCCCACTACAATCAGTGTATTTTCAGTCGCCATGTGCTCCTAATATTACACACAGTAAATTAGATTTTGTACTCACTGCTTGTCAATGGCCTTGTGTTTTTATTCGCCCCTAAGAAGCTTAAACAGAAACCACTGTAATTGTTGTCCATTTTTAGCATATTTTAAAGTAACTGTTGGCCAGATGAATAAAAACATTTTTTTTTATTTAACCATTTTCTCCAAACAAGAATACTTGCATACGCAATGTTTTACATTGTTGACATTCTCATGAGTTCACTGTAGAAGTGTGTGTTGTGTTTTGTACAAGTACAAATATCACACACCATTGGGCTGCTCCTGTTTAATGCTGCACTTCGCGTTTGTGGTGATTCTGTTTTCTTAAAAAGTAAACACAGTCGTGTAGTTCATTTCACTTTTCAAGACTCGCCCTCTGCATTCCTGTGGACGCAAGGACACAACAGCAGCAGATGTGAGATAAACTTTAGTGTTATTGTGGGCTTCCCCAGGTCCTGTGGCACAGATTTAACGGCAGCCTCCTGGGTAGTGCAGCGCTTCAGTTATGTAAACTGGCCCGAGTTTGGAACAAGTCAACCGTCAGGATTTTGCATGGTCGCCAAGCCCCTGCAGCTGCAGATGCAAAGAGGCTGCGCTGGCCATGCTGTCGGCTCAGTGGACACACACATACACACACATACACACAGACACGCACATACACACATACACGCACATACACACAGACACCGGCCGAGCACACACAATTGCCCAGCACTAGCAGACGCTGGCTGCTGTTTCCTCTTTACAAAGGGACATTTGTATTACTGGAAAACTGGACTAATAATGATATCTTTTAAAGAGCTCTCATTTAATACATTTTATATGTAGTGCATTTTTATCTTAATATAATTCAGAATGAACAATAGCTCAGGCCAAATAGAAATGTGGAGTTGGCAGTTTAATCCCAGTGTACATGTGTCTTCATATCTATTCTTTGAAAAAGACAATTCCACCATCTTGCCTATGTGAATGTGCTGTGCGGTTGTGGTCCGAGAGGCTCTTAGCACAGATTGCCTCAGGGCAGCTGTGACTACTGTAGAAGCCCATAGTCAGCCACAGACATAGTGCTATACAAATCCAATGCATTTTAAAATAAATGTACATCTTATGTCAGCTTAAGAAAGATCGTTGTATTTGTTTAATAAAACCTTTGCACGCTCTTTTTCCCCCATCACTTCTGTAAACAAATCATTAATCTTACAGGTGTGACATGTACAAATGGCAGCCCCTGCTTCTGTAGTGCCAGGGTGTCACCTGTAGGCCCATGTCACCTCTGGGCCCATGTCACATGGCTGAAGACAAGTGTTGGGATTCAAATGTCTCATTTGTTTGTCTTTGTTTGGACAGAGCCGTTTCTCATGGATGTGATACTGCGCCATGTAGGACATGACTGAAGAACCCTTCATTTAATTCACTGTTGGACCAGCTCTTTTATGTTTCCTCGGTGACAGACAGGTGGCCCCTTTTTTGTGTTTCCATAGTGACAGGCAGGTGGGCCCTCAGAGCCGCCCATGTGTGTCTCAGGGCCCTCCACAGTCTGTGGTCTGCTCACTGGAGAGCACTCCACTCTGAGATGTAGTGCTGCTGTGGCATACTCACTTTACTGATATCTGTGCAAGAATGAGAGAAGTAATAAATTTTCACTTGGATTTGTTCAAGTAAATAGACACTAATTAATACCCTTCAAAAACATAGCAAAAATTAAAGTTATACTGCTAAAACCAAAGACTTATCCAAGCATTTGTCTCTAGTAGGTTAGACTGCTGTAACAGCCTGCTCACTGACCTCTCCAAACAAGTGTTAAGACAGCTGCAGTACATCCAGAACGCTGCTGCTCGGGTCCTGACTAACACCAGGCAAGTACAAGTACAAGCACATAAGTCCTGTGCTCAGGTCTCAGCACTGGCTTCCTGAGCCAGACTATAAGCAGCTCTGCTTGTGAACAAGTCTCTCCATGGCCTAGCACCAAAGTATATCTCTGACATGTTAGTACCGGAGATACACTGGCCTCCTGCTGGTGCCCAGAGTCAGGAAACATGGAGACTCAGCATTTCAGTTTAATGCAGAACCTGGAACAGTCTTTCTGAAGATGTTCTATACAAATAAACTTGCTTTGCCTGATACACTGTTAAATGTTTAAATACTCATGCTTGGATTGAGCCAATTATTTATTTCAGAACCCAAGTGCACCTGTACAATTATCCAGCTGTGTTATAATTGTTACTGTTATAACTGATGCTTACTCTGTTGTTGTTTCTTTGTTGTTTTTACCCGAGTTACAGAGTGCAGTGACAAGGCATTTTTTAAACCCTGCAGACCGGAGTCACATTGTACATGTGCCACAAACTCTTTGTATTAAACCAGTATGTTTGCACCCGCCAGCAGACATAAACCCGTCATTAACATTAACAGACACAGTAAAAGTGCTTCGCTGTGCCAGGAGGTGATACATGACCCAAGTATGGCAGCTATGAGGCTCAGCTCCAGTAACAACAGGCCGTGGAGCAGTGAGTCAACTGTGATTGTTCAGAGCCATGGAGCATAAGAAGTCGTCTTATCAGAGGGTGAGGTCCACTGCACTAAACACGACATGTCCATCAAGTGTGTCAGTGCAGCTCTGCACTCTCAGACTAATTTGACACGTTCATATATTTTTCTATCTGGTCCGAGCCAGTAACAAAGTAAGTGACGAGGACCATTGTTCTTCACTGGTTTCTTCTTATTTATTTTTTTCCTTTCTGTGGAGTTTGCATGTTTGTCCCCGTGTCTGGGTGGGTTTCCTCCGGCACTCCAGTTTTCCTCCACTTTGACTGTCTACTCCATTCAGTGTAGTGAAGACTGCAGTAACCATTATTTTAGAGAAACAAAACAGGGACTCCATAGAAGAATGTACCAACACACACACAAGAGTACCTCGGGACTCCATTCTGCCGTACATCTCCGTCTCAAAGCCACTACCCACTCCTTCGAAAATAGTGAGGTTCAGATCTTAGCCAAAGAAAAAAAAATGCTTAGAGAGCAGAGTTAAAGAGGCAATTTTTGTTAGGAAAGACAATAATTCTTTGAACAGGAATGAGGGAGCTTAGGGATCATTTATCTCCTGTTAAGATTTAGGTTTGAAGATGGAGTTATAAACAAGGAAAACAGTAGCCAATATGCTAATAGCTGTGAGAGCATGAACGAATATGCAAAATATGACTCAGGCACAGTTCACAGTTAGTGTAGCTCATTAGACCTAGCCTACAAACAGAAACTGTAAACAACAGGTGTGTTAGTTTCAGTGTAATTAGTTCCTCCTTTCAAATAGATATAAGTGTCCACCAGTAATCTGACCAGAGCTGAAGAAGCAGCTTGGATAAGCAGCGAAACGTCTTCACTCTACGTCTTTATTAGGTTTGGTTTGCTGATTCCCTTGTAGATGTTCCATCATCATAAACATTGAACATTCCCTCTCAATGAGCAAAATAACCAAAGCCTTAGTTCCCATTTCAGTTTTGAGGCGTAGACAGTCATGAGATCTGTATTGAAAGCTCCCATATCAAAGTTAAACATACAAGTGAAGTGAGATATTCAGGCAGTCTATCCGTAAACCCTTATAAATACATTTTATACAGTTGTGTTCTTTTCTAACAGATAGTGATGAGGAAACTGCTTTTTCACACAGTGTGCAGTGATGGGTTTTAAATTCATCACCTGTTATGAAACGAAGGGCTGAGTGAAAGAGTGTGTCTGAAGGTTTCAAAGTAGAGGCTGAAGTCTGCATGTAGATTATATCTCCATCACCTAATACAAAAAGAAAGGTTGATTGAACAATTTATTTTCTGTATTTCAATGGGATACAAGATTTGTTTCTATAATAAAATGATCACTCATAATTCCAACGTATTTTAAAGGTTAAATATGTTTTCATCAACCCAAAACCCAAGGTGATAGGTGGTGACTCTTTCATTCAATGTAATCTTAAGCACAGGGATGTTAAACTCAAATTCACAGGGGCCAAAATTAAAAACTGTGACCAAGTCGCGGGCCAAACTAAATATTTATTGAAAAATTTCAACAACAACTGAGTGTTTTTTAGAAAGGGTGGATTAAATTTGAGTGAGGCGACAGGTGGCAGATGCTAATAATTGGCCGGCGCAAACACATTTGCTAAGCATTCTGGGATTCATAGTATTAAAAGTGCATGTGCTATACTGGCGCGGCGGCCTGTGGGCCAGCTCTAATACATATTTAATATGATCTTGCGGGCCAAATATTCTATCGAGGCCCAAACTTGGCCTGTGGGCCTGAGTCTGACATGTCTGCTTTAGCACATAAAGATTTGTACCTTGCACATCACATGTTTTTTAGAACAAAAATATAGTACTAAATATAGTAACATAGTTTTATTAGCATTCGAAACTAACTTTTCTAAAACTTTTGCAAGACAAGGTCAAGGTTAGTTGTGCCACCTTTATTTAAGTGAAAGTTCTTAAAGAGAAAATCTGACTTTTATTTGTAAGAGGTTCGGACTCAACATAATAAAGTTCAGAAGGGTCACCGTTATTATCCAAAACGTCATGTGCACATATAAAATGCCTATTAACACCATCACATATTTCCTCTTTAGAATTTAATGATCAAATTTTCTGAGAGGAATCTTACTGTCCTCCAGAACTTGATTGACCTGATTTCTGTGACTCTATCAACGTAGACATGTAAGACGTTTGTGCCTTTCTCACTGTTGATAAAGATCTATTCCTTTTTTTTAACAAAATGCAGAGATAAAAACCTGCATTTCAATGTTTATATGAACTTCTCACCTTTACACACAGATGTGTCTTTTTAACTTTTGTAATTTGAACACATCCCATCGGACAGTGGTTGCTAAAATCCAGCGGGAAAACACCATTTGCCTTATAAATGTGGGGTTTGTTTGTTAAGATGACATCAATGCCTGTGCCTTTATTTAAACTTGTAGGTTCAGGTGTATAGCTGTAATAGAAATGAGCTGTGTGAGATTCAGGCCATTGTATAGGTCTTTCAAAGTTTAGCGATCAGGAGAAAGTGTGAGTACGTTTGGCTCTTTTGAGTATCTTATCACACGTGAAACAGTTTTGCATGTCTTAAATACACACATTCTCATATAACCTGATATAACCTGATCCGGGCAGTGAAGGCCTCACTCTGAAATAACTGCGGAGATTGTAAGAAAAAAAGCCACACGCTGTCCGCTGTGTAAAACTATTTCTATAGTTTTAGACTGTATTGCAAATGATTTTTTCTCATTTAAGACACTTGACTCCCTCTGCACACCTGTGTCTGCTTCTGGCAGCAAATGATAGATAATAATAGAAAAGGTGAAGGCAGCTACGCGTTGTGTATCCAAACACACATTACATAAATGTGTCTAATGCTTTTTAACTTTTGAATAGAGCCGAGATGATTATAGTCAACAGTTGTAAAAGTTACATATTATGTATTTGAGAGTTGATGTAGTTGAGCTTTGTGTGCAAAACTTTCCACTCGCTGTGTGTGTGTGCATGTGTGTGTGTACGTGTGTGTGCATGTGTGTCTGTGCGTGCGTGAGTGAGTGTACGTGTGCATCTGTGTGTGTGTGCGTGCCTGTGTGTGTATGTGTGCATATGCGCCTGTATGTGTGTATATGTGTGTGTGTGCATCTGTGTGTGTGTGTGTGTGTGTGTGTGTGTGTACGTGTGCATGTGTGTGTGTGTATGTGTGTGTGTGCGCCTATGTGTGTGTATATGTGTGCGTATATGTGTGCGTGTGTGCCTGTGTGTGTGTGTGTGAGTGTGCATGTGTGTGTGTGTGTAGTGCTGTGTAAATGCTGCCAGTGGGTATTAATAATAACAGATACATTCTTTCATACATACAGCATATCCATTTCATGCGTTCTTCATTTTTAACTCAGTGATAAGAGAAAAAAATACTCGCTTGAATAATTATTTCTTCCATAACTGAGCAGCTCTACTTTTGCACCTTTTAAAAATGATTATACAGACACACTAAACTGAAACAAGTATTAAGTCACTTTTATGTATAAAGCACCTTTTCAGAGATCAGTCCACAATGTACTTCACAGGCTGCAAATAAACAATAAAATCAATTTGATAAGAATAGTTACAGTGCAAAAAAACACTGTATAATACATTCAAATACAAATTGAGTCAAAATAAAAAAAAAAAAAACTGCTTTGTTTTTACAACACATGTAATCCAGTGATGCGCTCGGAGAACAAGCTCCTGAAACGAAACACTACCACTAAACATTAAACATGTTTTCTTTGGCACTGTCACGCTACTAAAAGTTCAAACAAAATATTCAGTACCAATTATGTTCTCTTTATTTAGACAATAGAATGCAATTTTCAAGATTAAATGTTAGTTCTTTTGTTTTATGTTCCCATGTGACTTTATATCTGTGTAATCCCTCGTCGTTCAGGTAGGTTCCGCAGTGGTCCATGGGTGTCACTAGTCTATGTGTCTTGTACTTGTTCTGATTCAGCTCAAGATCATTCTAAACATATTCAGGAAAGGTTCATTTCTGTCCTGTGAATGGGACTTTTTTAGTATCGATACCTGCTCAAATGACCGCCTACTTTTGATACTTGTTTTAATATCGATTAGTGTCTGATTTGATACTTCTGACAAACTATAGTCTCATTATTGGCTGCAAAACCTGTATGCTCTGTGTTCTCTTTGTGGAGTTGCTCTGAATATTTCCAAGACTCGATGTGGACATTTTTGCTTTGGGTGTTGTTGCGGTCCACCTTTCGTCGGCCGGTGTCTCTCAGCGCTCTCTGACACATGTCGTCACGGCGATGGGCTCTGGGAGTGTGCTGTCTGTTTGTTCTACAGATTATCTGAACTGTGAGCCCCAAAACCCCATTCTACACTCCACTCAAGCTACGTCCTGCAGAGCTACAGCGCAACACACGTCTATTTGAATTTTCAGGAAACTGTTGAAAAAACAGGGACAATTTTTTTCTCATCTGCTGCCCGTGGCAATAAAATTATTAACCTCACCGAAATAAAAATAATGATAATTTCTTTAGTAAAAATGTGTGTTTAGGGAAATGAGTTGTCTAACCTGTCATATGCATTTTGTTTATGGTTTACTACAAAATTGGTCAGACGATCAGATGGAGGTAGGCCATGGAGACATTGGAGAACATGCAAATTGAGAAAGGCTTGGTCCGATACAGGAACCAGACCTTCGACCTCCTTGTTGAGTTGTAGATTACAGATGTTTTGTCCTGGTTTGTGGTTAATATCAGATGTTTATGGTTAATATCTCTGTAATTTGTGGACCTATCCACAGTGAAAAACTGGCAAGTTCATCGTCTTCTCAGTCCTCAGAGATAGAGGGTGAAATATTTTTTTCACAATTGCTTTGAAATGTGGTGACATTACTCAGTATTCGTTGACAGCTGAAAGGAAGGATTTTTTTAAATTATTTATTTATTTAGTTGAGGCCTTATGTTATGTATGCCATGTCATTCACTTGGTACATACTTAAATCAACACTGGAGGCGATGCGTCTTGCCCTGCCCTGGTACGAGCGGGGTTTGAACCGGCAACCTTTGGATTGGTGGTCATGGGATCTAACCAGTCACACTCACTATAAGCACTAGGACTATTGTGATTTCTTGATGCAACTGCAAACAAAACGATTACGATTCAACATTTGTGGAATTTCTTTTTAGTCCTTTTAATTTTGAAAACAGAGAGTTATAAATCATTATAAAGCCCTACAACAGAATATGTGACGTCAAATTCTAAATGGTCAAGTGTGAATAATTATAGTCATGACTCACAGGGTGGTGAATAACAGCCTGACAAATGTACATTGTGAATCAGAAAAGAGCATTCAGAGATTTCCTCGAAAATAAATAGCATCTCTCCTGAGGCTCAGCAAAGACAGAATTCAAATCAGAGCAAATCCCATCATTTTGTCTTATTGACTTTCAAAGCACACGGCGTCGTCCTTCTCACGGACCGTCCCTGATGTCACACACACACAAAGGTCCATTTGAGGGGGCCGTTTCCCTGCCTGGTTGTTGGTTATTCCTGTCGCTCGGGTTGCATTTGAGGATTAGGATGATGGCCTGTACTTTGCATGCTGAAATCACAGGACGGCCTTTGCCTGGACAACATTTACATCTCTTAACACAGCTGGCCAGACCAACCACTGGCACAAAACAAACAAGGAAGCAGAGTAGAAAAACAACTCCCAGGTTAAGTTACCACTAAAGAGGGCTTTTAGTGCTCAACGTCTAAACAGCATGCTCCATTTTCCACTTTTTTAAATAAACTGAGGTCGACTTTAGGGAGGGATTTGAATATGGAGAGGTAATGATGGTGGACAGTTTCATTCATAAAAAGAGTAGGAGGTTTAGTTCTCAAAGAAATTAACTTTTAGGGTCAAAATAAAACAAAATTATGCAAAACTTTACAAGGCAGGAGTGTGCAGAGATTGTGCAAAATTCTCCTTTTGGTGCTCCCTCGTGTAGGGATTACTTTTAAGTACAATGTTGAAAAAAACTGAGGCACTCAAACAAAACAAAATTCTGTTTACATTTTAGCTACTGCTCGAATAATTACCAGAGAACTAGAACACATTCACTATCATTATTGGGCACAATATTCTTAACATTACAATGTTTGTGTATTAGGTAAATGCACGATGAAAATGTATGAAAAGGTTAGCATACAGCAAAGGCAAGTTAAATTTAGCATGTTTTAAATGTAACATTTTCATCACCTTTAACAGAGCGCCTTAGGCTTGGACCTTTTTTGATAACTTTCTTTTTTTATAGCCACTGAGCCGTGTCCTTGAACAGTACCTATCCCGTAGGGTTTACAATGATAACCTCTGAATCTCTCATTTTGTCTGTTTTCGTGTCATCTTGTCACTTTTAAACGCCGTGTATAGTGAGTGAGTGTGGAGCTGGGCACAATAGGCCCTTAAAGCAGAGCTATGTGAGTAGCATGTGACTGTGCTCAGGGGGTGTGGCCCTCAGGTGTCTGCAGGTATTACGCTGCAGTCAAGCCCGAGTGACTCATAGTGTCACACACCTGCAGCACTGCACATGGCTCCAGCTCACAGAGGAGACAAGACGCACGCACTCACATCTCAACAGCTCTGAGCAGCCGCTGGGCTCAGGACGCCTGCTTTGGATCTACATCCGTTTGAGGCTGACACCAAACTATTGGACTGCTGCAGATTTAAAGTACTTACACTTTTAGTTGTTTTGTTTGAAATACTTTGTGACAGAAATGACGATGCCGGTGGTGAAAGTGGAGAAGGGCTCTCCAGTGGACAGTAGTCTGTCAGCGTCCAGCGCTCCTTCACAAACTGAGGAGCCGCCCAGAGGGCGCAGGAGGAAGAGACCCTTGCAGAGAGGAAAGCCCCCCTACAGCTACATTGCCCTCATATCCATGGCCATTGCCAACTCCCCCGACCGAAGGCTTACCTTAGGAGGCATCTACAAGTTCATCACAGAGCGCTTTCCTTTTTACAGAGACAATTCAAAGAAATGGCAGAACTCGATTCGCCACAACCTGACCTTAAACGACTGCTTTGTGAAAATCCCCCGGGAGCCCGGGCGGCCGGGGAAGGGCAACTACTGGGCTCTTGATCCCAATGCAGAGGACATGTTTGACAGCGGCAGCTTCCTGAGACGCAGGAAACGGTTCAAACGCTGTGATCTGAGCACATATAACTCCTATGTGCACGACAGTGCAGTCTTCTCCCCTGTTCATGTGGCTCGAACTGCAGCCTACACCAACTCCATCTACCCCAACATGACGGTCAGCCCGTCCTACAGCCAGCAGCTGCCCTCTGCCTACTACCCCTCCTCATCGCCCACGGGCTTTGGAGCTGCTCAGAGCCGCATGTTTAGCATCAATAACCTCATCGCACACCCAGGTCCGGGAGGTCTGCTCCAGGCACAGGGTCCAGAGCTCATGCAGCAGCCCGGCCGTAGCTTCAGTCCAGAGGGACCCAGCCCCTGCAGCCTGGGAGCAGCCGCCTTCCAGAGCCAGCCGTGCGCAGGGCCAGTGTCCAGCCGCTCCTCTGCTCATCCAGGCTTCTACTCCAGCCCTACCCCCCACCACGGCCCCCAGGGCTCCTACACACAAGGCCACCCCAGTCAGGGCTACGCGGCTGCAGGGCGCCTCCACTCCACTGACAGCATGGAGCATTACGGCCGGATCTCCCCTGTGCAGCTGGGCTCGTTCTCTCAATACAACAGCTCTGCTCCGATCTCCAACAGCAGCGGCTATCTACGGCACCCCACGTATGCAGGGAACATGGACAGGTTTGTGCCTGCGATATAGCACCTACACCAGACACTACGGACTCGCTGGCCCCATGGAGCCAGCTTTAGCACGCACAAACATGTTTATCCTTCAGCCTCTGTGAAATGACTCAACTGTGATATGCCACGTTCTTTACCAGCCATCGTCCGATGGTCTCTTTTACAGTATCAGGGTTTGCTGACTATGCACCATCATAGTCTTTTGTGAAAATGTTTTTAGAATTGAAATGAATGTGTGTTGTTATTGATGAGCTTTTAAATGACAGTAATTTGTATAAATTATTGTGCTTTGCGGTTACAGGCTTTGCAAGGCTTAACTGTATGAAGAACATAGGTTTTGGTTGTATGTGCTTCTTGCCAAATTAAACAGCCTGTTAGGATGCCTTTAGGATATAAGCTGAGCTATTTAGCACTTATTTTTTTGCCAATAAAAATAAATTATTCAACCTAATATCTGTGTTAGCTTATTAAAATCTGCCCAAAGACCCAACTTCTCTCCTCTTGAACCACGTCGGAGAAATGTTTGTCTCAGTTTCAGCTCAGCAGGTTTGAAGTGCCGTCTGGAGCCGTGGCATTAGCCGCCATTATCATGTCCAGACATCAGCAGCACTTAAACACAAGCTTAATCTACCATGTACATCCACTAATCAGAAAAAACTAACTCACTTGTAACT
The DNA here is from genome assembly GCA_019594935.1 of Periophthalmus modestus. NCBI lineage: Eukaryota > Metazoa > Chordata > Actinopteri > Gobiiformes > Gobiidae > Periophthalmus > Periophthalmus modestus. The sequence goes on along the minus strand of JAIEZT010001373.1, from coordinate 6,406,227 downwards.
TGATATTGTGAGTTAAGTGGCAAGACCTTTGTTTTGTCAGAAGAACCACAGCTACAGCGTGTTTGTACAGCTCACAAGACGAGACTGGAAGAAAAACGCCTCATTACGGAAAAGACACTTGATTTTGTGATCAGCAGAAAAAGCCATTGTTGACAGATACGACTGAAGCAAATTATAGCTGAATAGCAGCTAATTTTTCTTGAGTGCCTCATAATTTTTTAACATCAGTTACTTTTTATAATCCCTATAATCAAGGTTTGGCAGTACGTGAGAAGGGACCGGTGTTGATACAATACATCTTTATTGTGATCAGATTAGAGTTGATTAAATGGCAATGATGAGTAAGCCATTAAGTCAAACAATTTGAATTTATAGATGGTAAAAGGCACTAACAAAAGACTCGCTAGTAATAGGCAACATGTTTATTTTGTAATATATTTTTGCTTTATTGGCAAATATTTTAATTACATACACATTAAAACTAGATTGAAAGCTGTAAAAAAAAAACAACCCAACAGAATACATAAATACAACATAGAAAAATTAGCCGACATATTCAATAAGCTGCTGCAATTGTTCACATTTTGTCACACTCGCAGGCAAAGACAGCAGAGTCTGCAAAAGGAAAAAAATAAGTTTTCAATAATAAATAATAATATATTTAAATTGTTTCAGTTATAGTTTTAAAATGTCAAAACTCATGACTGTACTAAAATAATATGAATACTTTTATACGTTTTAATTAAAACTAAGGTGGCACAATATTGGAAAAAGAAAAAGAACTATCTGTACTACTGCAATATTTTAAAATACTTTTGACCCAATAATTTCCATTTATAATAAAACAAAAAATTACATCCTTTAATTTACTCAAAATAAAAACTTAACAGACAAAACCACAACAAAAAATGATTAGCCTTATTTAACATATTCTTTTAAAAACAAAAGCATTTTTGTCAATTTGAGATGCTTGGTTTTATTGCGATATATTGGTTATGCAAAAAATTTAGGGACACCTGCTCATGTATAGACATGAGGGTTTTTAATTATTTTGTTCTTTTTGGGGCCTATATTGGGTGATATTTGATTATTGGGTATGCTGTGACATTCATTTTTATGTTATTATGTGCGATAATTCAGAGTAATTGTTAACATTTTTAAAAGCCTCAAAGCTCACCTCTCGGATTTTATTGAGCATGTTATTTAACATCTGCAGCTCCTTCTCGCTCTTTTGCTGATTGGTCAGGTAGATTCCTTGCTGCAGAAACACAAGGACAATGCACTTTTTAATTTAACTGATTTTTATATAACAAATCTACGCAATTTAGTGCAAACTCACGTGTCTTTTTGCCCTCTCCAGAAGTTTACTCCGAGCCTGCTCCTCGGCCTGTAGGCTCATCTTTAGCCTGTCCAGCTAAAATGCAACTCAAATTAAATATATACACACACATTTTTTAAAGAAAATTTGTACTTAAGCATAATTATAAGGATTTGACCTGTCACGATATGAAGGACATATAAATGTAGGCTATAAACAGTCATATTTAAACTTCTTTATGATGACACAAATCAGGATAATCCCAGTAAACCAATTTTTATATTGACAGCATCATTAAAAAGGTCTGAGCTACAACAAATAAACAGCACAATGAAGCAGTAATTAGACGTTTATGCAAGATTTGAGCTGTAGATGGTAGAATAAATAACAAACCTCCCCACTATTGCAAAGAAATTGTACAAATACTGAGCTTCAAAATATATTGTTCCAGTTTTCATGATAGAGGAATTAACCTGACGGGCCTAGTAACTATCCCACCTCCTTTAATAAGCTGATCTTCTCGTCCATGAAGTCTGGAGCTGACTGACCATCGCGCTTCTTTAACTCATCGCGTAGAAATTGCGCCTCGGACTTTGACTGCTTCACAGAGTGACGCAGCTCCAACACTTCTTTACGCAACTCCTACAAAACAACAGGCAAGTTTACAGAGACAGGACTATTTAGATCAATTTTTTAAAGAAAGGATAAAAATAATGCCATGATATTTGTGGGGATAATAACTTAGAATTTCTTCCATTAATGCTTACATTGTTTTCAGCCTTGTTTTTGTTGTGCATCTCTTGAATCTCACTCATCTCTGCCACCAACTTCGACACAGTTTTTTCACCCTGCAATGAGAAAACGTGTTTAAAAAGCACAATATGATTGCAGTTCTATTATTTCCTGCATGTAATGAGTCTATATCTGTGTGTTTACCTGGGCCTTCTGTTGTAGAGCTGCATTGGCCTTTTCCAACCGAGCCTTGAGCCGATTCAGCTCAAACTGCAGCTCTGACACTTCAGTTTGGTGAGCGCTGTTTGCAGTCTCTAGCTCCCTCTGCAGGTGGCATCTGGAATAAAGCAGTGAGGAGATGTTAATAACTGTACTACTGTTACAGTAACTGTACTGTCACTGTACACTGGGTGACCAAATCTGTTGCACCCAAATTATGGGATGCACTTGATCTTAAAAACAGCAAGATCCACTGAGTCATTTAAAACTAATTGGGAAAAACTCACCTGTACAGACTTGTCTTTTTGCTCATCTGTTTTAATTGCCCTGTTTTTTTTAGTAAATGTTTGTGCTTTTCTGACTGTATTTCATGTTTCTGCATTTTATTTATTTTTATTAATTATTTAAAATATACATCTATATATTAATATGGTAGATGGTAGTAGTAAAGGTAGTAAGGTAGTGATGGGGGGTAGTACTGATATTGGTAGTAGTGGGTAATAGGTGGTGATAATATGTATTAATAGTAATGGTCCATGAGACGTACATACTATTGATAGTACTAATTACTACGACTAAGGGGCGTGCAGGTCGGATCACAGCTGACCCTTCTCACCCTGGACTATTTTAGCCCCTTCCCTCAGCAGTGACTTTAGGACACTAGTTACTGTCACTTTAAAGAGGGGGTATTTTACTTCTATCGGGTATTAACCACTAATGCATAACATATTTAGATCACCATGTTACCTTAAAAAAAACTAAACAAAAAACTGCACTGATAGTTTTGCACCGTTGTACTGCCCATGCTGTATATTTTGTGTTGTACATCTATTTTTCCATGTTTTATCTTATTTTAATGTGTGCCCTTTTCATTTCATGGCATCATAGTTTATATTACTATTCATTGTTTTATGTTGCACCATAACAAAGAAGCACGTTTCTAGTTTGGCAATAAAACCACCACAGCAGCAGCACTCACATGGCGTCTTGTCTCTCCTTTAGCAGCGCGTCTTTGTGTTGCTGCACTGAGCCCAGTAAGTTTCTAAGCTCTGTGACCGTGGAGTCCAGCCCGACCAGCAGCTCGGACACACTGCTCTGCTCCTCCGTGTCGCTCTCAGAGCTTCGCCCCCTCTTCGGAGTGACTGCCGTGATGCGCGTGAAGGCACTGCTCTCACTGAAGACCAGGTGAGACGGGACATCTGCTGAATCTGAGGGAGCTAAGAGCAGAGGTGAACCAGTTATAGTAGTGGTTATGCAGTGTTTCCCATTAGTAGAAGAGACTATTGTGGCCCCCCATAGTCTAAAATTCTCCCTCATAGTCTAAAAAGAACATGGACTAAACATTGGCATAATAAAAGCTCACTTTGTTGCTCCTTGTATTGGCATTCACATAAAAAGGAACACTGCTAAAAAAAAAAAAAATAAAAAAAGTTTAAATATGAAATACACAAGTGTTTTTGCCCATAATCTGAACAAAATCTATAGGGAAAACCTGCATCAAAACACACCACAGCCCTTCAATTTGTATAGTAATATTGGTAGCAGATGTAGCAAAATTACTAATTGTAGTGGACAACATATTCCGCTTTTCCTTATGTATTTAGTATTAAACTACAACTTAGAATATTGCTTTACAGTTTGTAAACCACAATACAGAGAAAAGTACAACCACAGTTTATGTAGAACATGGGAGAGATATTTTTCTGACATTACTTTTAGTTGCAGTAACAACTCTCAATTCCTATTTGCAACAGTAAACAGATGTGGAAATTAGTTCTAATGATAGTGGAGCTGGAAGGTTTGTTAATCTAAGTACAATGAGTTTCCAGTATTCTTTAATGACAAGGTTCAGGGCATTAAAATGCCGCAAATTCCACAACGCAAATAACTTTAGGCACGTAGAGCTGACTCACTTTGCACCTGTTACTGACCAAGAGATCGTCACCAGTCTGAGTTCATCTACATGCTGCCTCGACGAGTTACCCACTAGATTTCTAAAGTCTGTGCTCAACAGTTTGCTGTCACCTCTCTTGCATAGTTAACATGTCACTTCAGTCTGGAACATGTCCAAGAGCTTTGAAAACTGTGGTTATCAAGCCTCTCCTAAAGAAGAGCAGCAGCAATTACTGACCCATATCAAAACTGCCGTTTTTTAGATAAAGTCCTTGAAAAAGTTGTTTACCAACAGCTAGACAAATGAACAACTCCTGATGTTTTCCAGTCAAGAGAAATCAAGGTGACAAACAACATCTGCCTGAACACTGATATAGGCCAAGTCTCAGCCTTATCCTGTTAGATTTGAGTGCTGCTTTTGATACTGTCAATGGGATCCTCTGACAGAGACAGAGGACTCATCTGGGTGTAGATTTCGCCAGCTAAACTCAGATAAGACTGAAGTCATTTTGGCCAGTCACCTCAAAACCTTCAGATTCAGGCTAGAAATCTATAAGGTAGTATAATATCTCAGGCTTGAACTTTAACAGGTGACAAAAGCATTGCAAAAAATCAAAACATCTGACACTACTGTAACTGGGCACTGGCAGGAGGCCAGTCCCTGACAAGTCTCTCCATGGACTAGCACCAAAGTACATCTCTGACATGTTAGTGCCATATGTCAGAGACCAGTCCCTGAAGTCCTCAGAGTCAGGACTAAACATGGTGAATCAGTGTTTAAGTGTAATGCATCTAAAACCTGAAACAATCTTCCTGAAGATGTGAGACAGGCCTCTATTTTGACAATGTTTAAATCCAGCCTCCAAACGGTTCTGTTTAGCTGTGCATACGACTGAAAGATTTTTATTCTGCATTCTTCTCTTTTAAAGGTTCATTTTATGATGATTATTTGTGATTATTTATGTTTTATGTATTGTGATTTTAATGTCTTTCTTATTCTGTAAAGCACTTTGAATTACTTCACTTTGAATCACTTCCTGTTCAATACTGCAGACTGAATTTCACCATACAAAACAGAGGATTTTCATAATAAAGTTTTTATAGTTAAACATTTTGTAATTGCAGAGAGTACGGAGGAGTCAGTGCAGGGAAGTGGTAGGTGGAGAAAAAAAAAAAAAAAACACACACACAAAAATAAACAGTCAGTGGGGATGAAGTCTGAGCACTCAAGCTTCAAATGCAGGATCCTAAGTTTTAACAGTGAATAACATATGTCACATCAACCACAATTTGAAATGCAGTTTAAATGGTGGTTAAGGAAACAGGTTATACTAGAATCAGTTTGTCTGGCACTGCCCATTACTTATGACCCAATTCAGCAACAATAAAGTCTGAGCCAAACCTTCGTAAAGTATTCCCACAATTCACCTGTGTATCCAGTTACTCACCGAGTTTGGGGTTTTCTTCCTTGTCAGTTGTTGGTGCCACCGTGACGCTGTTCACAGAGGAGCTGGAGACGTTGTGAGGAGATGGCTCATCTGAATGCTATAAAATATAAAAAGGTTAATTTCATATCTTAAACGACTTAAATCACAGTTTTAGTTTCTATTCTATTTTATTGATAATTTGCAACTGATGTCGTCAGCATTCCCTGAGGATGGGACGCTAACTGCGGCACTGCTCTGTCTGAGGCTTTGTGTTAAATTAAAGTTCAGAGTAAAGTGTAACAATCTTACCACAAAGAATTTATTTAGCTGGATGTATCGGTGAACTGATTTGTGGTGTTAAACAAGTCTTTCTCAAATAGCATTATAGTCACAAACAAGTTAGCATTGGCCAACAGTTTTTCAGTGAGTCACTCACCTTTTGAAAATCACCTAAACAGGATCATGAACGCTCGTTGATCACAGGCTCCTAAATGTGCCATTTAAATCCATTTTGTATTTTTTCTTGAGTTTTCAGACTATCATAAAACTTTTTTTGGCAGCTAATGCTAATATGTGCATTGTGTCACAATGATAACTGCTCAACATTGCCCCATAGACATACATGAAGAACTCCCCCAGTGTGATTTCAGTGCAAAGTATCAATAAAAACATGTATTCACCTCTTCCTTTATAGAAGCCTGCAGCTCATTGGTCATACTCCTCACAGTGTGGTGCAAAATGGCGATTTCAGTGATGATCTGTTCCAGTTGTTCCTTGTGCTTTATCTGACTGGTGGACAGTTTGGTTCTTACAGATTCCAGCTCTTCTTGCAGGTTCTTGTTTGCATGTCTATAAAAACACATATGTATTTTCTACGTGTGCAGGAGAGGTTCCGCAATCACTTTACCAGCTATTTATATTGTTCATTTGATGCATGGCACATAAGAGTCAGAGCCACCTACTGTCGTGTTTCCCATAAATTTACTTAAGTGGCACAAATGATTTTATTTGAATAATTTAATCTCATTCGATTTGTGAAGTCTAAATGTCACTCACTGCCAATATTTAATGTTTAAGCAGTCATTTTTGACCAGTATTGTCTCTTTTATAAGTCTATAATATAATGAGCAACAAAGTCTAATTTTGTTATGCCAATATATAGTTCAGTTTGTTTTTAGACTATGGAGGGCCACCATAGTCTCCTGTATCAATGGAAACATTAAATTGTACATAATGGGGCAGTAGCCCTATTTTAATTTTATTTTACTTACAGTGTTATTTAGTAAGTTAGTTAGCTAAGCTAAAAGTAAAATCTGTCAACTGGACAAAAAAGTTGGAGTGAAAATGTTTTGCTGATCATCCAAGCAAAACGTCTTCACTCCTACGTTTTTGTCCAGTTGACAGATTTAACTTTTGGCTTTTACCGTGGATCAGACGTGGAAGACTGAGCGATTACACAGACTGCTTACAGTGTTTTTGGGTTAAATTTTCTAATATTTATTTATCTTGATTTTGAGTGCCTATTTCTATTCTCTTGCTGTTCTTAAACTGTGCATTGCAACACTGGAATTTGTGAGGCAAATAAAGGCTCATCTCTTATCTTATTCTATCATATAAAGACAGTGACAGTGGTGGGGGTCCAGACTTACTGAAGCTGACTGAGTTCTGTGTTCAGGTCTTCACACTGGATGTTCCTCTCCCTCAGACTCTGCAGGTTTTCCCGCAGCATGCGCTCACTCTCTGCCATTTGTTCCCTGCTCAGCTCATTTTCCATTTGCAAAAACTGAAATGCAACACAAATTTGATGTTTCACATTAAGAAATTTACTGTGCTTTTTCTGACTATACTTAAATATGTCGAGAAGAAACATCATTAATCATTCATAACTATAAACACCACTGCCAAAATAGTGAAATCTTTAATTCACTTGTTATTTACACAGTCAAACTGATTACCATTCCTGTAATACACTGTAAGATTTATGGCCTCAAACTCAATGAAGTGAAAAAAAAAAAAGACATATTATATTTCTCATGATTAACTCCGCCCTTTGCTCTTTGTTTAGTGTAGGACAATGGGAGCGCCTCACCTCATTCTCCTCGCGCACTCCTCGGAGCTGGGTGCACATTTCCTGGAGCTGCTGCAGCTGTAGAGCCTGAGCCTCAGAGAGAGCGCGCAGCTGAGAGACCTGATCCTCACTGTGAGCCAGAGCCGCAGACAGATCACTCACACACAGCTCGGACTGGGCCAAAGACGACTCCAATCTGAAGAGGGCAAGGAATTACACTTACGATAACCACACACAGTGAATTATGACCTAATGACAGGTCAATTAAACTGACATAACAAACAAGAATCATTGCACATAAAAAACTGGCACGGTTTCACGTAGGTTTGTTTCACTACTTCCACATTTAATACGGTCATCGTCAGTGGGTTTTTGGAGACAAATAGAAAGTTACAGCTTGTCAGTATTTGAATGGCGAAAAAACTGGCGAAAAGTAACAAAACTTTAACAGAAAACTGACTGAAAAAATTGCAGTGGTAAAAAAACAAATTCAAAAGTATGCTTTTAAATCGCTTTAGACTTTAGAGCACGGGTCCCCAAAATTTGCTGTATCGGTTATCGGTTAAGCTGATATCCTGGTGAGGCCTTTAACTGGATGTAATAAGACTATTTACAGTCTGACTTTGGCCTCAAATGTGTCAGAAAGGTTTGAACTTCTATCCTTACGAAGCTGTTCAGGTTAGTCATTTGAAGGATAAATAACAAACTATAAGCTAGTTTAATTAAAATGCCCAAACTATTGAAAGTATGTTTATAAGTTGTTTACAGCCATATAATTTTTTAAATAATATTAATTACATGGAAACCACTCCATCTTTGTTTTATTTAAGACTATTCACTCAAGCTCAACAATTGAAATACAGTATTATCTTCTGTAGACTTCACCTAGACTTATCTCACCTCTATTTAAAAAAATAAATAAATACAAAATTTAGTTACTTACTCTTGAACCCTGTCTTTGGCTTGCTTTATGTCTGCCCATGATTGCTGCAACCTAAAAAAAGACAACATTTGTAATCACGACACAAAGTTAAGCAATGCATCTAGGGAAAAAGAGGCTTGAATTCAGACTTTGTAGTTTCGGAAACGAGAGCCTGTTCCAAAAACGTGTACGATGCCAAAGTGGAGGACACGGTGGCCGACAGCTCTGTGGCCTTTCTGTCCAGCTGAGCCCGCTCCTCATCACTCTCACTCAGCTTTTGACGCAACACTCCCATCTCTAAAACATAAACAAAGATTACAAACATAAAAAAGGTTCAGCACTGCCTCAGAGGTCAACTTATTATAAATATGCTTTACCTGATGTCAGAATTGTCACCTGTAGATTCAAATCACTGATCTGTTGTTGTGCAGTTTGTAGATTTTGGAGGGCCTCGTTTAGCTCCTCTTCAGTCTAAACACATATTTTAAAGAGGAGATATTAATTGCGAGCACGTGATATATTTAGATCACCATGTTACGTTTTATTGTTATTACAATATTAGTCAACATATTTAACAAGTTTAATAAATGATTAAATGTTTAATAATGCTGTGGATGATGTAGGCTTGTGGGCTGAGCTTTGGATATGACTGTACAGCTAATCAAAACGAGGGTTCGAGGGCCCTAAATTACACAAATCATGCATGGATGACATATAAAACCTCTTCAGGCATGTTTTTGAAGGTTATGACATGGCCATGACCAAAAATACCACGGTATCATGACATGAGTGGAAATGCATACTTTATAAAGAGAGAAGTTTTAAGTAAAACAGCGTTTGTTTAATTTTTGGTCATGCATATCTTTATTGTGACAGATCAGAGCTAATCAAGTAGCCTGGATAACAGCTTTTTTTGTTATAAAAGTTCTAAAAAAAAGTCAGTGTTGTCCAGGGAAAAAATTATTAGTTGAGGAATCATACTTGAGTAACAACTTTATTTAGACAATAGAATGCGATTTCAACATTAAATGGTCGTACTTTTTTTATATTCCCATGTGATCTTATGTCTGTAATCCCTCAGTCGTCCAGGTATGTTCCATAGTGGTCCATGGGCGTATACTAGTCTATGTGTCTATTCAAATGCTATTCAAGGAAGGTTCATTTCTGTCCAGTGAATGCATCTTTTTTAGTATTGATACCTGCTCAAATGAATATCTAGTTTTGTGATACTTTTGACAACCCTCTGTTGCACACCTGTTGTTTATCATGTACGGCTTGGTCCCTCTCAGCGATCTGCTCGTCCCGCTCTCTCAAAGCAGCGTCTGCCTTCTTGTTCAGGCTCAGAAGCATCGGGGTACACTTCTGCAGCAGGCTCCTCACGGCGAAGAGCTGTCACAAGATTACAGCACAGTTAAGAGCTTGTATATCTAGTGGTTGAACAATTGATACTATGCAGTGACATCACGCTGGGGGTGTACAGTATTTATATCCATGATGGAATGTTCAGCGGTAACCATGGTGACACAATGCAGATAAGCAAATGCTGCCAAAAGAGATTTAAGATCTTAAAACTCAAGAAAGAAAATACAAAATGGATTCAAACAACACATTTTCAGGAGCCTGTGATCAGACAAGCGTTTATGATCCTGATTAATGTATTTTTGTGAACAAAAGGCGACTGACTGACTGAAAAACTGTTGGCTAATGCTAGCTAGCTTGTGGCTGTAATTTTATGGGTAAGATACTTGTTTAACACCACAAATCAGCTAACCTGTTGTAGTTTCAACTAATCAACTATTTCTGGTCAAATTGTGTATATAAAGCACAGATTAAAGTTTAACAGGCCCTCAGACAGAACAGTGCTCACAGTTATCATCACCCCCCAGGGAATGTTGATGACATCAGCTGCAAAGTATCAATAAGTGGGCACATGAAAACTATCAGATTGTTTTTTTTTTTTTTTAATATGACTTGCCTCTTTTGCCAGACTGGACTGTTCCTCTGTGGTTTTAGACAGAAGCTCTGAAGCAGAGTTCAGCGTTTCTGAATAAGCCTTATTCACTGCAACCTGGAAAAACATGTTACCCAAAAACAGCTGGTCAAGACCTTGAGTATGCGTGTAAACATTTCAAACAATGGCTTTTAATGAAACAACCCTGTACATATTAAACTGCCTTGTATGAATGCAGCCACATGAACTGTATACATGTGAATAGTGTAAGGATGTGGTGACTGATACTGAATAGGACTAGTTTTACTTATTGATTGACTGGATGAGTGATTGTATCATTATACACCATTTATGACAACAAGAGGTCCACGGACTATGCCAGGTCATAGTAAAATTGCTAACCTCTTTTGTGTAAGTCCAGGTTTTTATGTGCACTGTCCCTGATAAATAAACAGATAAACTAACTAAACTTAACTATTTCAAAGGGAAACAAGTGGCATTTCTAACAATTCACAAGGCCTAAAAAAAACAAATACATTTTCCCACATACAGTACCGTCAATATATTCTAAAGCATTATTAAATTATGATTTCAATTTGCTGGTGGACCAGAGACTATTTTACAAGAAAATAGAAACATAATGTAAATGTTTGATTAATTATGGGCTGTTCCAAAGTTCTGGTACCTGTTCTGGGTGAGCTTTTCGCAGAGCAGACAACAGTTCTTGCTGTGATCCCACACATTTCTCCAACTCAGAGATTTCAGTGGAACAGTGTTTTCTTAGGCGGTCCATCACACTGTAAGCCTTTAGGAGAAAGACAAAAAAGGCTTATTAGAAAGAAAGTGACAGTGTGGTATGAGAACAACTTTATAATATCTAACCAGCCCGATTAGTCAACTAAAAATAGTGTGGCTAAAGCTCCCAAAACAATTATGTATCTCTATGTATCTGACCCAAACTGACCATGTAAAAACAAATATTTATGCCAAAAAAGTACTAGGAAACAATGTATGTCTATATAAAGATCATTAATTTAATCTGTGTTTTTACATATAAATAAAAAAAAAAATGCCAGATCTTCAGCTCAGTCACTAACTTCTCCTTTTTGCTGTTGTCCCATATAAATCTTCATAATCAATTCTAAACAAAATGATAAGTCGACTAACTATGATTAATCGACTAAATGGCTAAAGGCCTACAGCCTACAGGCCATGCTAACACTTACAGCGTCCTTAGCAGAGAATGCTTCCTCCATTTTTGTACGCATGTCCTCTCTGTCCTGGAGAGCATCTTTAACCTTCTGTATCATTCTCACTTGAGACTCCCTCGACTTCCCCAGCAGTGACTTCATCTGAGTGTACTGTACACAAAAAGATCGAAAAATAAAGGGAAAAGAAATACAGCCATGTACAATTTTCATGCATGAATACATACATTTGAAACAAGGTTATTGTGGTCTTCTGTAACAACATTTCCAATTTGTTTCATTTGACAGAGAGCTGCTCCAGTATCATGGGTTAGCACATTCTGTATGAAAAAGACAAAGAAATAAGCTTATTCAAAATGCTGCTTAAAATATGATTTTTGTTTTTTCTTACCATATTTGTCTTCACATTCTGCATGTACTGAATGAGATTTTGTAGTGAACTGGCATCCATCTCTAACTCTTTAATTCTGTTCAGAGCTTCCAAGTACAGGTGCCTGTTCATTGAGGTCTACAAACAAGTCACACCACATTGTTAAAATGCACTCTTGTAAACTTTGAGCCAAGTTAGAATGCCCATATTATGTCAGTTTCCAATCTACGTTAGAATGTTCAAAAAGTTGTGTTTTGTTAAATTGCTTCATTCACACTTGTTTGAGTAACCCTTTATTATTATTAGTCTACATCACCAAAGCTCAAAGTGGTCTGTTCCACCTTGTGATTTCATGAAGCGGTAGTTTACAAGTTCACAGCTCCTTCTTCATTTGTTCAGTAGAGATTGACAAGTTAAGGGTTTAAATCATCCAAATGATTCTTGTGGAGGTGTATGGAGTTTAAAACACACAGTGGAGCACTTTCTGTATTACCATATGACATCACAAGGTGGAACAGTGTTTTCTGCTTTGGAGTACTCAGTCATGCAGGATTTGTGTGTTAAACATGTGAGAATGAAATACAACACAACTCTGGGTATGTTTTTGACATTCCCAAGCTATAGAGGTGTTACCTGAGTGAGTTCTGTATGCTCTGTCTGTACTGCCCTGTCCCGGAGCTCTGACGGGGCAGCTCCACCAGGGGGCAGTGTATGCACTCGAGCTGCTGCCAGCTGCTGCACCAAAGCCTCCACAATGATCATGGTGGACAGTAACCTTTGCTCCAACTCAGACCTATGGACGTTCTCCAGACTGCCCTCAGGTACACTAAAAACATTAAAATTAAATGATTACAACATGATTTAAGTTTAAATCATGATATCATGATATACTGACCTAAAATTATAACAATTGCATATCCGTCAAACTGTTCAAATTAACCAGGTGCACTATGTACACCACCTGCGTGTCTCCATGATGATCTTATTGCTTTGCCTGAAATGTTCCACAGTATGGCATTAAATCACTTTTATGTCTTGCATTTATTCAAATATAGTTTTTTTTTTTCCTCTCCAGAAATCTGACCTGTAAGGGCCTAAGTTAAGGTAAATTTAATGCCATACTGTGAAACATTCAACAATAACATCTCCAGACAAGCACGTAGCAGACTCTACACCAGAAAAGTCGCACAGTGCATCTTTAATTTTAAATTCGGGATCTGGATTTAACTGATAGAAGACCACGGCATAATTGCTGTATTGATACTTTGCAGTGACATCACGCTGGGGTGTTCTACATGCATCTCTATCACAGAATGCTCAGCCATTACCATGGAGACACTATGCATAGATTAGCAAACACTGTCAAAAAAATTAAGTGTAAAAACTAAACTAACACATTTTCAGGAGTCTGATCAATGCGAGTGTTCATGATCATTCATGATATTTAGGTGTTTAATTTTTAACAAAAAGTTGAGTGACGACCTGAAAAACTGTTGGCTGATGCTAGCTTGTGTAATTTTTTTATGTGGGAGAGACTTGTTTAACAGCACAAATCATCTCACCTGTTGTAGTTCCAACAAAATAACTTTAATCTGAGCTTTGTTTTAATACAACCTGAGCAGAAAGAGCTAACAGAGTCTCAAACAGAGCAGTGCCTCTAGTTATCATCACACCCCCAGTTAATGTTAATGACATCAGCTGCAAAGTATTAATACTGCATTTACTGGTTACTTGCTATATTAGATATTACTACAATCATTTTCCAACATATTATACAGCCTTATTCTTAACTGTAGCTGTTACTTACTTCCAGAGGAGTGGGTCCGTCAAAGTCCCCTGATCTTCAACAGAGACGCTTCGCTTTGTCTCAAACTGTCCGGACGTATTGATGCTATGAGTGACCATTTTCATTGGACTTGTGCCCACACAGACATCGCAGTGTTGGGCTTGGGGAGGCTGGGAGGCCGGAGCAGTAACATGAATGGGACCCATCTTTCCTGAAGCCAACATGAGAAACTCTGCCATTTGTCGAAGCTGCTGCTGCAGTGGACCTTCTGGTATCACATCCAGAACTGGCTTATCAACTCTAGGCTGTGCAGGAGAAACATCTTCATTTGTTTCCATGACTACACACGGCTGAGATCTGTGAACCAGCTCTGTGGAATTGAACAGAGGACGTGGCATTGGACTGTCCAGGTGCTCTTGCCATAAATCAGCATGGTCAACATCAACGGGACGTGCAATAGATTTATCCTGGGACAGTGCGCAATCATCCGCGACAATCTGATCTATACCCAGTTCCTTTTGAGCCTGTTTACAAGCTAGGGAGGCTCTGCGGACTATTGGAGTGAGGAATTTCAATTGGAGGGGGGTGCACTCGGAGATGGCCTTAAAAACATCGGGAAGGGTTTCAGCCTGCAGTGGTTCGGTAGATACAGGGGGAACATTAGCAGACAAACCAAGAGCACTGTCGGTTGTATCGCTGCCCTGGCTAGGAGGAACACTGGAGCAGACTTGGGATTCACTTTTTGAAGTGTTCATCTTTTCAACATCAGGATTAGGGTTAGATGTAGCCGATATGGTCTCGTGGTGGCTGTCATGGGATGAGGGTTGTGACAAAGCCATAGAACTGAGATCAACATGTGATTTTTCTTGTGTAGGCTGTTGGCCATTTTCAGATTGACTTGTACTTAATATTGGAGACGCATCTTCTGGCAATTTTTTTGAACTATTCATCTCTTCAATATCCAGATAAGCGTTAGATGTAGCTGATTTAGTCTCGTGCTGGCTGTAATGGGATGAAGGTTGTGACAGAGCTATAGAACTGAGATCAATGTGTGATTTTTCTTGCGTAGGCTGCTGGCCATTTTCAGATTGACTAGTGTTTAATAATGGAGACGTATCTTCTGGCAATGAGGCATCCACAATTTCATCTTTTATTACGCTTTCTTGTAATGTGTCATTTTCTTCAATGTGATTATCAGTCTGTTTTAATACACCATTGGTTTCCAGTTGCTCTTGGCAAGATTGCTCCTCAGATACAAAAGAAGCTGCCTTGATGCTTGCGTTACTTTTGTTCTCCAGTGTAGAGTTAATCAGAGAAACATCTTTGTAATCAGCATCTTTCTCCATCTGGTCTTTCTCATTCAAAACTTCAAGAGCACTTGGCTCATTTGTGATGTGAAAATTGTCCACTTCTCCTGTATTACAGTAGGGGTGCTCTATATGATCAACTTCCTCTGTGAAAAGGTTTGAATGTGTTCCATAATTGTAAGACTCTGCATCACTCCAGCTCTGGTCAACTGGTAAAGGAATGGTTTGGTCATCAAGATGGAGAGAGTCTTCAATTTCGATCTCTCCTCCCGTACAGTTCAGGGATTTCAAAGTGATGTCAGCAACTGTGTCAATTGAGTTGTATTGTAGAACTTCACCTGTGCCGATTACAGATGCCATACTGCTTTCCCTCTTGCAGTAAAGGTGGTCTGTTTTTTCTTCTTCGGTGTTACAGTCATTAGTGACATCGAAGATATTACTTGAATCAAGAGTCTGTACATGTTGTGGATATTCACAAAGCCCTGGTTGAGGCAAAGTAATAGTGTCATCAGCTTTTTCAACAAGCTCATCTGAAATTTCCACATCCCCACCATTGCACTCATAAGGCTTTAATATTACATCAGTAGAATTAAAAGTATGTTCAATGTCCAGCTCTTCGGTGCTGTAAGAGGTTTGCTCAAAATGCTCCTCGCTGGACTGGGCTGTCATACCATCAGTCCTATTAGCATGTGCATTCTTCAGTGCGTCATCAAGTGCAACAATTACCTGGTAAACATAACACATGACCAGTGAATATATTTATTTTATTAAATAAAAACAATAACTATCTATACTTGCAATAATATCATTATCGCAATATAGAACATAAAGAAAAACAAAAAAATCCTTTGTTTACGAGTCAAACTGTCAAAACAAAAACTTGAGAAACTAAACCAAGACCAAACAGAGTCTAATGTAGGACTTAATCAGGAAAATCCTTAATAAAATTATGATATAGACATTTATGTAATATTGTGCAGCCCTAATAAAAAATTTAAATGAAAATATAATTACCACACCTTGGCATGTTTCAGTGGTTCTGAACTGACAATGGGTTTTGGGGAGACATTAGAGGATTCTGTTGAGGGATGAAGAATTTCATTTTGTAGACTTCTCAAAGGAGTACGTCCTCCACTTCTGGTGAAAGCCTGCTATGACACAGGTCAGAAATAAAATGTTGAAACCTCAGTCCTCTACTCTGAGTAATGTTATCATTATGATAAACTCTGCTCAAAGCCCATTTCAGTGTTTCCCATTTATTGTGAAGAGTAGTGACTTCCCATAGACCTCCTGATCCACGTGACTGTGGCAGTGGTGAATTAGCAGTAATGAATGGCACCGAGTGATTTCGGCGTTTTCTTGTTTTAAATTAAATCGTATGAATGAACCGTCAATCTGGAGCTTTGTAAAAAAGGCTCAGACTTTCCTCTACACTTGGCAATGTGTACATCCCGGTGCGCAACAATAATCCATATTCTCAGAAAATCTGATTAAGTTTGTTAATTGCAGCCGACGTTAGTTAGTATGGGCATTCTCAGCAGCGACAAATGCCAGTATGGGGTTTGGAGGTGCATGCTGGGAGATATAACCATTTCATCTTTAAACACCCCTTTTTAATTAGTAGAGGCAATAAGTCACTTGATATTTAATTATGCAAATTATGATTGCCTGTGCCACCACAGCAACATTGTACCAGTATAAACCTATGGGAAAAACTACTGCATTTGAAATTGAAACAGTAAAAACACTTACCAAGGCATCTCCACCAGAACTCGACAGTTGGAATGACATTCTTGTTTTCTATTCACCAGTCTAAAAAATAAAATAAAACAAATACCACATCCGTCTTTCTGATAAACTGTTCCAACTGGTAGATTAATGAAGATTTAGAGAAGCCTATGACCTGAGCTTACAATTATGTCTCTAGTTATCGTTAAGTAATTTCAATCTAATTCATACCCTTTAGTAAAAATAGTAGTAAAATAAGTCTCGTTAGTCAACAGAGGTGTTTGATGCCAGCATAAATAATACAACCATCATTAAACATTATTATAAATCTGTTTAATCAGGAAACTGCCAGAAACGTATGGGATACTTTTAGAAGCAGTAATTATTCACACCCTTAAATAAAATAAGACCCGTTTGGCAAAATAGGCGTTTGATGGCAATCATAAATAATACAACCATTGAAAGTGGCTTTAGCTACTACACTAAGGCCAACTCATACTACATCATTACAGAGAGAAGTTAGCCAATATAAAGTCCATTTACCATTTTGTTAATCAGAAAACTGACAGGAACCATATGGGATACTTCAGAAGCAGAATAAACACAGTGTTTCCCATTAATACAGGAAACTATAGTGGCCACCCACAGTCTAAAAATGATCTGGACTATATTGGCATTAACAAAATTAGACTTTGTTATTCATTGTATTATAATAAACTTATAAAAGAGGCGGCAATGGTCAGAAATAGATGGTTAAAGAGTACAAATGTAGGCAGTAAGTGACATTTACACTCCACAAATTGAATGAGATTAACTTATTCAAATAAAAAGGACTTGTATCACCATAATCTTAACCAAATCTATGGGAAACACTCTAAAAATCCTTTTAACTCTAATAATGATTGATACCCAAATAAGCCCTGTTTGTCAATATAGACGTTTGATGGCAGCATAAATAAGTTATAAAAGTATCGTTAGCTACTAGAGTAAGGTCAGTTCATACTAGCGGTTCACATCATTCTAATCCATGTTAATATAAAGTGAGTTTACCTTATTGTTAATCAGGAAACTGCCAGAACCATGAGATGCTTTAGACGCAGTATAAACAGTGAGACACTAGCATACTGGGGACGCTAACCGCGTTGCTTTGATTCAAAACACAAATGTCTGCGCTCTGATTGGTTCACCTCACTTCTTCTATAAACGTCATCGTATCATTACGGCACAGCGTTTGCTCTACTGCCCCCTTGTGGAGTGTTTCATGTCATATATTTTGTCATATTTATCGTGGGAACGTTTTGGTTATTGTTGAGTACTATAATGAGATTTGAGCTGTAGAGGGCTGAATTATGAACTTTTGTGACTCATATAGATACTAACTAACTACTTAAGTGTTGTATTCTGTTATTTATTACTGCTCATATTTTTAACAATATTGTACTTATGGAAAACTTTTTGGAGGGCAATTCTGTTTTATGGTTTGGTTTCAGTATTATAATGTATTGTCTATATTTAGTTCAGCAATAAATCACACTTCAAATGTTGTTATGACTAGAGAGATATTAGAGTTGTCGACATTTTTCAAAACACTAGGTTGATGTAAACTTTTTATTTGTATTCATCTAGAAAACCTCAACTCACTCTAACAATAGGCAAATTAATCCATTTGTTGTTGTATGTTGCACCATATCACTAAAGCAAGTTCCTAGTTTGTGAATTCCCCTTATATAATAATATAACCTTTCACATTCATCATCATCGCGGAGAAACACTTAATCATCCGGGATGATGATACATTTTTACATTTAAGTGCTAAACTATAAATGTAATGCAAATTTTTTAAATGATAAATATTTCTCTGAACAAGTAAATACATAAAAACATCTTTATTGGAGACAAAATGCAACAAACCATCCTGTCTCATCAGATTTTTCAGCATAATTAACATTTTTAATTAGATTTTTTTGATGGCACAAGCACATTTTTTGCTAATTTTCACTCCGAGCTCTTACAAGGCATTTTAGTTGCTTCTAGTCAGTCTTTTGCTACTCCACTGAGCTGCTGAACTGGTCGAATTTGCAAAACCTCTGCAAAATCCTGCCCGAACCAGCAAGTGACATCAGCCGTGTCCAGTGTGAAGTAGAACAGTTTGTCTGTGCAGCGCCCCCTCCTGTACACAGAGCGCGGGTCAGCAGACAGCACACTCCGGATGGCAGCTATGGCCTCCTCTGTACTGCGCAGAAACTTGAACTTGGGTCCCTCTCCTTCGTTACATCCTGAATTAAAATGGAGTTGGAAAATGATTGTGACAACATCAGTTAATGTGTAAAAACTTACACGTTATATTTTACTTGTCTGGACTGTAGGAAGCATGATGTCTTGGTAATTGTGACATTTTAAATTTTACAGCTAATGTTAATGATGAGCTATGGTAATAAAAATACCCATTACATTACAATTACATTAAAAGACTGTGTGTTGGCCTGCCCAGGGACTGCAAATGGAAAGTAGCAGCAGCTAAATCTGGTACAGTTCTTATGGTTCTTATGGTCTTTTCTTTTGGAAGATTTAATGAATGTGAACATGGTCCCTGACAAATAAAGTATGAACTAAACCAAACTAAACTGTTTAAAATCGACTATAAGTTTCAGATTTAGGTAAAAAGTGGTTAATCATATTTTTTTACCTGCTGGAAGAAATTGTGCAAGCTCTTTTTCAGCATGAGTGGTGAAGCGCACCTCCAGACTTGAAACTGGGGGATCCCTGATCCAGCCGGCTATGGTACTGTAAGCTTCCTCTCCATAACAAGGCCTCTCTAATGAAGACTCAGGTGGATTTTTTTGAGAGTTGGGAACTTTATTCTTCTCTTGTAAACTAATGTCACTTTGACTCACATAGGCCTTGACATCCTCCAGTGCACTTTGTAAATGAGTAAACGGATCATTGTTATTTGCTCCAACAAAATTATCACGTTCTAATTTCTGCCGCTTTGTATCTGCTGTAATATCTTCATTTTCCAACTTTTGGAAATCCACATCTGTCACTTCTATATGTGGACACTCTTCATTCTGCACTCCAGCTTCTTCTCTGGAGTGAATGGAGTCGTAATCTGGAATGTAAGGTTTGATGTCCAGTACAGGGGTCCCATCAATCATGTCAATGTCCGACAGATAAAGCATGTCACCTGCAGAAGGATAACACACGGGTGGTCAATTACATACATTACATTACATTTTTTTTAAGCACTAAACCATGTTGGAATGTTGTTTCCTCATCAAAAACATACCTGGGATTATGTTTTGTTTCATCCACATATGTTTGAGTATCGTTTATTTTTAGTCTGTTTACATCTTCAAAGTTCAAAATGCTTGTGACCTTCTGATGTCATGAAGCGGTGGGTTTCAAGTTGACCACTATCTTTTACTTTTTGTTCAGTAGAGATTGACAATTTCAAGGCTGAAATGATCCAAATGATTCTAGTGAAAGTGTATTGAGTTTAAAAACACAGTGGAGCACTTCCTGTATTACCACCTGACATCACAAAGTTTTCAGTTTGAGAGAAGAACTCTTAAATATGTAGGATTTGTGTGTTAAACATGTATGAATGAAACAAAACACGCATGTTTTTGATGAGGAAACAACATTAAACATAGATCAGAAAATAGCTCAATATGGGGCCTTTAAGTAAACTGCCAGAGCGCTTTATGAACCAGAACACTTGAATACTGACCTTGCACTTTATCCAGCTTAGCTAACGTTAGGCCTAAAGCATTGGGTCGATGTGGACTGCGCGTTGAGTACACTCCAACCTTTTGACCATTCAGTCTTGGAGGCTTTACTTTGGCTTTACAAGATAGGTGACCGTTTTTATGGAAGACAAAAATTATCCTAGAGAGAAAAAGATAATTAATTGAACAAATAATAACAATTACAAACCTACAAAGTAGCGATTAGGCCCATCACAATGATTACTGTATATCGACTTACAGTTCAATGCATATTTTTGGTCAATATCTGTCATTATCGTTTGTACTAGATGGAATATTTTGGTGATTTTTCGACATCACAATAAGATTTGAGCTATAGAAGGTTGAATTATTAATTTCTATGACTCATTATCGACACAAACTAACTACTTAAGTGTTGCATTCTGTTATTTTTTAGTACAGTTTATATTCTTTAATAATACTGTACATTTAGAATACTTTTTGTTGATAATTATGTTTTGGATTATTGTCTTTACTTCACCAATATATAGCGCTTCACAATGTGTTATTGTGACAGGCCTTGTTGTGCTCCTATACCTGGACTTGCATGCAATACATTTTAAATTGCATGCTAAAAGTCTAAATTGACAAGTTCAATCCAATGCATAAAGACAGACAGAAAAGCATTAAGTACCAGACATGAGAGTATTGCTCTAGTCCCACCAAAGCATGTTCGGGGTTGTTGAAGACTCTGTGGTCAATGCGCAGCTCAGCCCTGGATGGACCGCAGATGGTGGGCTGCCTAGGTGTCCCATTCTTTGCAGAGAAACAGGAGCTGAGGTAACCGATGGGAACAGTCTGGACGACACCTTCAGTGTTAGAAAACATGAAAGAAGAGATTATATAGAAATACTATTATGAAAAGTGCTGAAGATACTTTTATAACTTAACTTTGTAATTACCTTGTTCCAGTGCACTCACTGGGGATGCTGAGATGTTTGTTGGGGTCTGAGCTTTACAAAGCTCCTTTAGATCAATGTTTGACACAGTGGATTGTAGAGATAGTATATGTTTACGATGGGCTCTTGTTGCACTGTCCAGCGTTTCCCTTGGATACATAAATACTAAATTAAAAGGTGAACTATTTTGTTGAATTATGAAACAACATGGCATCCCAACTTCCCACTCCATGAACTACACAGATGGACATGCTGGACAGAAATAACTGTCATACATGTCCTGTCTGCTCAGAGCACACATTTTCGTGTGTTCTATGTGCACTTTATCACCGAAGTAAGTTCCTAGTCTGTGAGCTCTGCTCACGGACAATGGCAATAAAACTTCTTCTGATTCTGATTCTGATTCAATCTCTTACATGTCTTAGCACTTAGCATTAAGCTAATGCGGCCGTACCTTAGGTTCTTGATTTCTTTCCTCATTACAGAAACCTGCTGGTTGAGTTTCTGGAGCTTTTCCTGACACGTGTCGCACTGGTGACTCATGTTTTATTTGAAGAAGGGATAAACTATGTATGTACGTGTAGCTTCTGCGTTGCTCACGGCGAAACACGAGTTAAAGTATCTGTTTGTGGATGCGGAAGTCCGTGATGTTTTAGCCAATCAGAAGCAGCACGTGTGACAACAGGACAAGGCCACGCTGCCTCCACTTCAGCCCTGTGCACACAGTTTATGTGGTAGAGTCTGACTATGTAGTGAGCATTTAATAAACATGCAACAGAGACACTGGCTGCTGACATGTTTTCATCAGCAGATGGCGCTAAAAGCTTTTATCTCGGACCCCTAAGGTTAGCTTCAAAAGTGTCTGTTCTAATGAAGTTCTAATAGTCATAATTATAATGAGTTAATTATGTCAGCATCATATAAATGAATGTTAGATACAAACAGAATACAATACAAATATGGTTATAAATATCAGCACGCAGGGCACTTTATTTAGTTAATCAAAAACTTTTTAACAACTAAGAATTTTCATAATTAATCATGAGCTATTGAACAAAAGCAACCAAAATAAAACAGCCTTTGTAATGTATGAAACAAAAACTCAAGACAAACCTCGAATAAATAAATCTAAAGGTTTGTATAAAATCCATATTTAAATAAGCAAAGCAGTAGTAAAGTACAAAAGTAACTTTAAAAAGAAAAGTGAATTAAAATGAATTCCCTGGCACATATTCCTGTTGAGGTGCAGGTGGGGATGACAATGCTGGATCTGAGAGAAATGTAGCTTCTACTGGTTCCCCACTGCAACCTGGAAGACATAATGAGAAATGTATGGAATCAGGATTGGTGGACAAAGGGAATGTGCATGTCTATATAATAATTGTATTTTCTCTCAGTACCTTCATCAGCTTGTTGGTCCTGTGATGGACAAAGGTCTTCCTCCTCGTCAGGACCCAAGTCCTCAATCAGAACCTGGTCTAGTGCAGGCTTACTTTGTGGCTCTGTGTACATGGGCCCTTGGATGACTGGGGGCAATAGAAGAGAAGCAGAGGCTACAGTTGGGGCAACATCTTGGACTGGAATGGGAGGTATGTCCACAGCGGGTCCCAATGCAGTGGCAGGAGCTTGGGCTGTTGGTTTAAGTTCTTCAAAGACAGGTGCAACCACTGTAGCATCAGAAACTTGTGCTTCCAGAAAGACTGGTGTTTGGCTCAGGACAGCCTCTGTCACTAATGCTGGGGCATCCTGATCCAGAATACTTTCAATCTTTGAACCATCGATCACGCTTGGTTCTGATTTCCGCGGTCTTCCTCTTCTCCTACCTTTTTTGGCCCCGCTCCTCCCTCTTTTCTGTGGACTCTCCGTCCTACACAGTTGCAAACACAATACTCTTATTTAGATTTAGCTTTGGTCTGATACTTGGCATGAGTGCAGAGTCTTTGACCTAGTACTGAGGCATCAACACAGACACCACGGTGACCTTTGGTTTGCGCTTGCCTCATGTTCAATATAAACTAGAGTGCAGATAAGCAGAGAGGTCTGATAATATCCTTACCACACAATGTATCGCTCTAAACAAGTGACATGTCTTACACTGTATTTACTTTCATACATGGAAATACATTGCATTGGGAAATGTAAATAATACATATAATAATATAATAATAATAATAATAATAATACATATACATACATATATATATATATATACACACACACATATATATGTGTATATATATATATATTTATTTATTTATGCGTGTGTGTTTGCATTAAATTTTATTCATTTAATTTATTTGAACAAGCTTGAATCATTTGTAAATTAGTAAAGTCACTGCAACACACTGCAACACTTACCCAAAATCCCATTCATCAGTCTCCTTCTCCTCTGCTTCAGCCTTTCTCTTCTTGAGAAGGTCCCTGTCCCGCAACCGGCGCCGGAAATCACCTTTAAATTAGATTGATTTTAGACCTAGGAAATACAGTTGTCATTTTGTATTATATAATGATGTGTTTTGCATGACAGGCAAATGTTGCCCTTACCTTGTTCATTTTGGGTTTTATATTCCAGTTCTTGCTGATCTTCTTGAAATGGTTCTTTCTGTGGTTCTGGTTGTTGTTCTTCCAGTAGTTCTTGCTGCACCTCCATCCTGAGTCCCGCGATGAATGAATTCAAATCATTGAAGGCGGGCTAGCACCAAACTGGACAGAATAACTTGCGGTTACTCTGGTGCTATTCCCACCCCTAAATGAATTATCTGGTTAACCATTACTGCAACACTGGGAGAGTTCTTGGCGCTTTTACTCTTATCATGTTTGTAAAGCTGCAGGAGTTGGCACAGGGCTCACACACTGAACCATAGAACTGAGCACCAATGCAGGGTATACTATTTGGAATAATAGATGACTAAACACTATTGATTCTACAGTGTGGATCTGATGTGTAGAAGCTGCTAGAAACTTAATTTTTTTCTACATGATTGAGTTAAATATGAGTAATGTCTATTTTTGATTACTTTTTTTTCATGCTAACCCAAAATACATTTAAATTCTCTACATTATACAACTGAAGTGCTAGAATTAAGTAATCCTGTGTGCTTGTCGTTTTGACAGACCCATCTTATCTCTGAGTGGGACCGTGGCTCAGTTGGGGTGTGTTTTCTCAATCTTCTCAAACACATTGAGTCTGTGTGAGCTTTAAGAGCAAAAGGTGTAAATAAACTTACCCATGAGTATGGGTATGCCATGTGGCATACCCAGAATAAACTTCTGGGTATGCCACCTGTTTGTCTCCATTGCGATAAAATTGCTTTGCCTGGAATGTTCCGTAGTATCACATTTAACCCTAGAACACTTTCGCTATAAAAAGTTACACCATCACTTTTGCCGGGTAATTTTTACCCGATATAATATACCCAACAAAAAGTACTTGTCATAAAAAATAGATCAAAATATGACAACACTTGATAAATTAGAGTAGTTTTCTTTTATTTTCAACTGTGGTATGTGTAACAAAATGAAAAATAAAAACATAGGAAGATCCTACAAACATGCTCGAAAATTACTGAAAAATTTGGAATTTGAGAACAAAAAAAATCCTAAAAAAAAAAATTATGATACAGGAAACTTGGTCTTTGGTCCACCCATTCCTGAGACATGTGAGACTTCCCTGGTGAAGGCATAGACTCCTTGGCACGCAAACAGCTACAGGAGAGAGGAACAAAAAATTGTATTTTTTCAGTGTGTAAAAATGACCACTTGATTAAAATATTGTTTTCACCATAAGAATTCACTTTGAAATTACCACTTTGTGATATATATTCATAACCACTGCACTAAATAAGGCTAGCATACACATTCCAAGAACATTCTTACTTACCAATTCCTTACATGCAGTCAGTACACGCAGGGTAGTAATGGCGTGGACACACCGGTCGACGGCAGACATGGCACCTGTGCCGTGTCTTCCTGTCCGAGCCTGCGGGGCAGTCAGCACACCTCACTAAGGGACTATTGCTTTCTGCTGCCACTGGTCAGTACCAAAGCCTGCATATCAGGCCTCCCCCTGCATTTGGTTGTCACCTCTCGTCATTGCATTCTCATTGTGAATGATCCAGGAGTTAATCACACTAGCATCTCTTGGTTTTCCTTCCACAGCCATAGTGAGCACACACATCTGGTCAAAAGTATCGACACCTCCCTTTGTTTGGTTGTGAAATTCAATTGCTTCAGGCTTGCCAGTGGGTCCTGTTGTTGGTTGTGTGTGCATGGATGACAGGAGCAGGACAACCTTCTTTTTTGAAGGTTTCTTAGGAAGGAAGGACACCAAAGTTAGTCCTTTAGTGAAGAGAAAAGCACTGGAGCCTGGCGTGCACTTTTCTTTTCCTTTCATCACTTGAAATAAAATATGTAAATATGATGAGCCTGAATGTTGCCACTCTTGACATGTGGCAGGATCGCTTGATTTTAAACACTAACACTATCACTGGGTGAAATCCACCCAAAACGTACATTACCCTCTTCCACTATTGCCGGGTGAAAATCACCCGAAAGCAAGCCTGTAGGAAAAAGTGGGGCTTTGGGGTAGGGAAACACCCCACACCTTCATAGATGTCAAAAACAATGGTGAAGCTACCCAGGGACTCATGACCCTCAGAAAAATGCAACATATTGAAAATCATGTAAATACATTTGCTCGGGTGAAAATCACCCGGCGATAGTGCTCTAGGGTTAAATAAATATTCTTTAATTTCTTCCATACCATGTGTTTTCATTGCTCAAAAAATACTATGAGAAACGAGCATTCAGATCCAACCTGTGAACTTGCCTGGTGGGTATTACCTGCCGTTTCCGTGGAGATGCTGTGGAACATTCCAGCAAAGCAGTGACAGCTCCATGGAGACAAGCAGATGGCGGAGTCTCCACCAGAAAAATTACATACTGCACCTTTAAAGCTACAGCAGTAACTTTTAGCCCATAAATAAATAAATAAATGAATAAATAAATACATAAATAAATAAACAAACAACAATACAAGATTTTATTTATTTATTCATTTATTTATTTTTTGTCATTTTGGTTTTGTTTATTGCACTTTAAAAATGTGCATCCTTACTATGAATGGGCTTGCATCTCCACAAACCTGACCCTTATTTGGCCCGAAAGAGGGCTCCATGGAGAATGAGCTGAAGTGTGATTTTAAAGTGCTATTTCCATGAAGTTGTTCCCCCTGAAAGTGACATGCTGTACCTTTAATGAACTGCCCTCAACACTTGAAAGGCAGAGATGAGGGACCACATTTGTACTGAACAGCCTCAAAGAAATCATTGTTTTTGGAAGGTTAGTGCATCAGGCTATGTTCATTGCCTTAACTTTGATGTCCCATGAGTTTTAGTATAAGGCTTCAAATTAAACTATAATGCTGATCAATTTATCTAGCCTTCCTTTTCCTCGATTAGGCTCGATTAGTTTTTAAATTGCGGTTAGATTATTATTTTTAACTAAATAAAATAGGTTTTCCAAAATCACTTATTCTTGGTGCGTTGTGCTTGTTTTGAGCCTATAAAACCTTTTCTCTCACGTGGTCTGCTTTAAGTCCAGATAACAACTATTCAATCAGCTGCTATTAATCGACGAGCCGACGATTATTTCAGTTATCAAATAGTTGTAATTAATTGATGAACTTGGTTCTGTTAATAATTGAACTGTTATTGTAGTGTAGTCAGTAGTAAATGCCAGATTTGTTTTGCTTTGCCATTTAAACGTGATGATGGGTTAATTGTTCCTATGGGCTTCTGCACTAATGGCTCAATCTTCTATGGCCAAATGTAATGCATACACTGCCACCCTCTGGCGCACAGGCCAAACTACACATTATGTTTACTTTTAATGTTCTCAAATGTGCAGATTTTTATTTTCCTCAATTTGACTACTACTATGATAACAGCCTGCCTAAATTTGACTGTTAATGTATCATATAATGTAGCCTAGAGAATAAAATATAAATAAAATAATGAAATCAAATGCGCTGTGTTTATAAACTAATTTGAATTTTGTCATAGACTACACAAAGGCTGATGGCTGAAGGTTATTGAACGTATCATTTTGGCTAGTCTCTTAAACCTGTTTTGGTAAACGAAACAGTAAGTACGCCTATAGAAGAGTTGTGGTCTCAGGAAGTAGTAGAAAGGGTGGGGGTTACCCCTCACATGTAGCCTACAATGCTCCCTTTACTGCAAACCAAATATACCCCTCCGTTTAGGAATGTGTTCAAATAGGATCGGGTGCTTTGAATGAGTATAAAAAGGGACGACAGACTTACAAAACATATACTTTATTGAATGAAATACACCGTAAACACAACAGTAGTCCGTGGAACAGTGTGCTCTAAACTTGGGTGTATCGCTTTGACAGAGCAGATCATCTGAACAGACCACACGTCGACACGAGAGAGCTGGATACGTGTACTTACTTAAACACGAGAGACAGTATTTACATGACATGCAGTACACATGAATACACTTCTTAGCCGTAGCCACGGTTCAACTTACGAAACAAAGTCAAGTGGAGAAGATAAACAAAGTTCACACTGTGACCTAGTTTTGTGTGTTTTGGTGGGCTTATGGCTTCAGGACGAAGTAATTAGACTTTGGAGGACTTGGCCTTAAATGTGTTGAGTAATAAGCCACTTTGATACGCGGGTAAATGCGTTTTAATGGCGTGCATACGTAAAATGCAGTGGGGGCTCTCTCGGGTAGCGTCATGTTCTCTCTGCATTGCCTTTTTACGGGAGATGGGCGTCGCTGGCCGGAGATGGCGCTGTTGTGCATATATTTTGTTTGAGTCCCGTTTCCCTCCATGGTTTCTCCTCTCTCCGACTAACTTAGCGTTTGGCTCTGTTCATTATACAGCCCTATATTCTCCCTCCATTAGGGCATCTCTGCTTTTGGACTGAAGAGCCCACCAAACCCAGGAGAGAAAAGTACTTTCACGGGGCACGATGGACATGAAAAAGAGGATCCACTTGGAGCTACGAAACAAGTCGCCGTCTGATGTGAGTCGTGCTTTTTAATACCAACCCATAGTTTTGTGGCTAGCCCTGCTAGCTAGCCTCGCTACTTTTTGCGAGTGACCTGTGAGGATAATGGTGACCACATGGGCTTTAGGTTGTGTTTGGCTTTAATATTCAGGCGGCAAGCGCTCCCTCAAACTTACTGCTTTATTCACCTCAGCCATGGGCGTATGTGGCGAGAGGGAGAAAACCTATATTGAATGGTTACTTTGAAGCGGCTTGCTGGCATTATTGCAGAGCTCTAACCATTTCACAGCCTTGCACATTGGCGGACACGCGGATCACTTGTATTTCACCGCTGAAGCACACGCCAAAAACTTGTTTTACGCACACATGAGGAAATTTGGCTTTCCGTGTGGCGTTTGGCAGTCGTGGTACATTTTATACAGACCTTGGTGGCCATGTTTGCTGCTAACAGCTAGTGTATAGCGCCTTTTAATCGCATACATTTCCAGATTGCAGGGGTCCTCAAATGTACATGTGTATTATTAAGCAGTAACCTCACACACCTCAAGTATTGACCAAATATTTCCTCAGTAACATTCATACCGAAGCTGCAGTGACAACGAAAAACAGTCACTTGATTCACGAGTCATCCATGCCTTTCTATTACCCATAAACCAATGTAATACTCACATTATGTCGGTTCTGACACTGAACAAGCATTTGACTACATTATTTAGGTTATGTAGTGCTAGATCTGCAGGTCTTAAAGACAATGCTAAATTTATGATCGTGCGCTTAATCTATTAATTGTGTTGTTTGTTTAATATATACTTTATAAAAAGTGCCGCGGTCTTGTTTCTTGGTTCGTGTTAGTTTATTAGACCGGAGCCACGTAAGTGTGCATTTTGTTCCCGCCATATTCCCCCGTCCGCCACACAGCTCCATGTACGACAAAAAGAGCTTAATGTAAATGAGGAAACTCTTAATAACAGCGCATCTGTATCAAGTATGCGTCCATATGCCGAAATATAAAGAAGCTGTACAAATAAGTGCTTTCCCGGGCCCGTGAGCCCGGGTGAGCCTGACCCGGAGCAGCTGCGTGCCTGGCTCTGAGCGGAGCCGAGCGCCGCGCTCCGTGCGCGGGCACTGAAAACTCGACGCTCGGTGTTTCTCTTCGACTCATGCATCGGCTAAAACGAAATATAGCCAATAGTAATATAGCTATCATTTATAAACAGATACTTTGTCATAGTAAACAACAGTCTGGCTAATGAAGTGTTCAGAGAGCTGCATACTGTGTCTGAGGAGTCGCCATGTTGTCACTCTGTCGTCTTTGAAGCTCTGGAGAAAGGAACTGTCTCCATCTTTGTTTTCACTAAATTTCCGTTCTCACATGTTTTCTTCGCCATTTCGACCTCAAAAACGATCTCGTGCCCTGCACCAAACAGGCGGTTTCGTTCGTCGTCGAGAAATATTCCATTTCCCAAATGAAAGCGGGTTTTAGAGAGTGTCGTCTGTACTGGGGTGTATGGTGGGTCCTGTCCGCGGCGGTTGGTTATGGCGGACACACGGAGCTGCTGCTGCTGCTCTACCAACGGCTCCGTTTAAAAGGGCGATGCTAGCACCGAGCTAGCTCTGAAACCAGTGCATTTGTCATTAGTGAAGGAGCCTGCGAACAACCCGGCTTAAACTTATCAATGTACACACAACAGACACACAGTTACGACTGGGATAAAGTATTTAATCAGAGTCCTGAAGCCAGGTGTTTAACTCCAGAAAGCAACGTCTTTGACGTTTGATAACAACTTTTGTGCTGTTTTGTGCAACATGGGATTGCGAAACCAGCGCAGCTTTAACCGACACAAAGTAACTCCGCCTCAGAGCTGTTTCTCTATAATCTGCTCAATGTACACAAATGTACACATAAAAACACATGTAACCTGCCCCAAAAGGACACGCTTTATCCCCCACTCCTGTCTATGGACACTAAAGTTTTATAAATACATCAAATACAACTGCGCCAAAGTTGTTGTTTTTTTTGTTTTGGTTGTGATTTTGTTTTTGTTTTTTTGTACAAGTAAATTATATCCAGAAATTAATGCATATATACATGTTTGTTTTTTTTCTAGGTTAGAGAACTTGTTCTTGATAATTGCCGGTCGCCAGATGGAAAAATAGAGGGTCTCACGTCTGAGTTTGTGAACCTGGAGTTCCTCAGTTTGATAAATGTTGGCCTCATTTCAATTTCCAACCTACCAAAATTAACAAAACTCAAAAAGGTAAGATTCTTCTCAGTCTTATTCCCAATTTTTTTTTTTTTTTCCTGAATTAACAGTGTGTTTTTTGTTTCAGCTGGAGTTGAGTGATAACAGAATCAGTGGTGGACTTGATGTTTTAGCAGAGAAACTTCCCAACCTCACACATCTAAACCTGAGCGGCAACAAATTGAAAGATATCAGCACATTGGAGCCGTTGGTATGTGGCCCTGAAAAGTACCTACAAACGTAAGTCAGTATTGTTGTTTAATTCATATGCACTCCTTTTTTCAACCCGCAGAAAAAGTTGAGCAACCTCAAAAGTTTGGATCTTTTTAACTGCGAAGTTACGAACCTGAACGACTACAAAGAAAGTGTCTTCAAGCTGTTGACTCAGCTCACCTACCTTGATGGTTTTGACGAGGAGGATCGGGAAGCGTCCTCAGACGGAGAGGTCGAAGGGGATGGAGATGGTGTTGACGATGAGGATGATGAAGGTGAGACTTTGTCCCTATATTTTATGGAGTAAAATTTACATTTATTTTTCCCATAAACTTTGAGAAATTCAAATATTATGAGTTCAAAGATAACGCGGAGCGTATCCAACTATGTGGTAACTAATATACATAATGTGGTTGTTTTAAGACCAAAAAGCACATTTAAAATGCAAGATTCGACAAAATGCCTTAATAACTTAGTGGTTTATAAAGTTTCAGAAAGAGGTTTTAAACAAAATTATAGGTTTTGTGGTTATAAGTTGCCACTTAGCTGATAAGCTCTGAGCAAACTTTTAATATAACTGTATATAATATAATATAATATAATTAATAATTAAAAAATGAATGGGAAATTTACTTCTGGTGCGGGCTGTCACTGTTCAGCTCCATTACTGCTGGAAGTGCATAATATGTAGCATTTAACATAACTTTATTTTTTCAGATGGTGAGGAGGAGGAAGACGAGGATGGAGAGGACTTTGATGAGGAGGATGATGATGAGGATGAAGAGGAGGTAGAAGGAGAAGAGGATGATGATGAGGTCAGCGGAGAAGATGAGGTAGTTAAATAAAACAAATGTATCTATTGTGTGTTTGGCCTGACCTTGGACTTAAACATGTTTTATTTTTTTAGGAGGAAGATTTTGGTCAAGATGGTGAGGGAGATGAGGAGGATGAAGACGAGGACGACGATGAGGATGGTGTGTATTCATTTATTGCAATCATTCATGAAGATAATTTATTGTAATATTGGATCAGTGCTTTTGAACTTGATGGTAATTCCCTCAAACAGAAAACAGTCTGTTCCACCTTGTGATCTTATGTGGCAATACAGGAACTGCTCCACTGTGTTTTTAAACTCCATACACCTTCACTAGAATCATTTGGATAATTTCAAAACTATAATTGCCAGTCTTTACAGAACAAGGTAAAAGGTAGCTGTTAACTTGAAAATAACCGCTTCATGACACAAGGTGGAACAGAGCATTTTGAGCTGGAAATGTAGACGACTTGTAATAAAAGGATTAATTTGAAATGTGTGAATGAAACAAAACACAACTCCAGGTGTGTAGGAGGTAACGGCATTATCACATGGCTTACAACCAATCAATTCTGCATAATATAGGACGTGTTTAAATGGCATTCATTATATTTTAATTTGTCCTTTTCTCTTGTAGAATCTGGCAGAGGAGAGAAGAGGAAGCGAGAGGGAGAGGATGAAGAGGACGATGACGATGATGAGGACGACGATTAGAAGCTAAACCGAAAAACGAGAGCTTACAGAGTTACCTTTCCGATCCCAAACATACCCACATGCCCCCATCCCCTTCCAACAACTCGCCACCTTTGTAATCCACATTTAACCCCAGAGCTCCGTCATGGGGCAAGACTGTAACCGGACGGGTGGGCCGAGTGGAGCTGCCCCCCTCCCCCTCTCAATTTGGACTCCGCTTCACCTGACTCAGGCAGCCACCACTCTGCATTCCACGTTTCACTGTCCATCCTCTTTATGTACTCCCGTGTGAGGACTTTGGGACTGGTATCAAGTTTTTGGGTCTGTGCCTTTAATATTTTGTTGAATGAATTGTTTTTTGTTGTTGGGTTTATCATTTTTTGTCTTTTTCTGTTCCTTTTTTCCCCTCCCCACAATAAAATTATTGCTATAGCAGCTGTGCAACCAGTGAGCCAGCATTTTTAGCGTGGCCACCTGTTGCACAAATCAAGGTTGTAGCTACATTTTTACTTTCTGTATGAAAAAAACTTTGTAAATAAAATGTTAACATTTTGTGCTTTTTCTTTCTATTGTGACTTTTTCATCCTTATAGTATTGTAAGTATTTATTTATATTCATTACCTGAGAATGTAAGTTTTACAAATATTATTGAGCCCCTTTATCTGCTATTTAAAATTTTTAATCAAATGAGACAACTCTGGCACAACTGGAATAAGGTTTATGATGAGTAAAGTAAAAGCCTGGAGCTAGAAATTTTGTCTATGCTTCACAGAAACTTTGCTTTTTAGGCAGATACTTGTAATGATTTGGCAATATAAGTCCTGCTATACAGGGCAGTCAAGACTAACTACAAATTACCACATGGAATCGACATAATTAAGTAATCTTGACCTGAGGTCTCATTTAAAATATTGTACTTTTGATTGAAATCTTGGGGTTTTGTTCACTTCAATAATGCAGCAAAGAAAAACTAGAAATAACTGGCTTTCAATTAACGCAAACCAGTTTCATTTTCTGTAAGTGCGATTCACATTTGCGACAATCACTTACATCTAAGAATACATGCAAGTGGTTATTTATATTCTGTTGTGGCATGCGTAGAGGCTTATTTTACTGCACCAGTGACGACCGTCCACTGCCCAGGGACAAAAGTCACTCCAGGACTTTCCTATGGTGGGACTGCACAGTCATAGGTCACAGGGGTCACTTTTCACAATAGCATTGAGGCCAGTGGACCAGTATCTTAAAGTAGACCTATTCTGCAAAATTGACTTTTCAGAGCTTTTAACCATGTCATAGTCGTTTCCCGTTCTCATTTACCCTCTCAAAGTTGTCGTTGGAGTGATCCGTGCACGTTTGAGCAATTTTTAATCTCTTACTTTCAAGACACCATATTGCAGATCAACTCTTGTTTTCACTGCCACGGCACACAACCACTGCTCTGTACATCGTTCTCCAATTTTATTTCCTTAACCGGTGATACTCATAAGCTTCGTCAGAGTTGCATAGTCATTGTGGTACAACTGCAAAAAAATCCGCATCTTGCTGGTGTGATGTGCATCTGTCCATAGGAGAGACTGACAGCAGCTTTATTATGATGATGTTTACAGCGATGTCAGCTCCCACTGAGCACTGCACTTTTCTAAAGCTGAAGACAGTGGACTTGTTTCTTTTAAGTCATTTAAGATGAATACTGAGATTTAAACTGTCCAAATTGTAACTGTAGAGAAGACACAAGCAGAACAGGTCTTCTTTATTCAACAGTCCAATAGCCCAGATATCGTCTATTTCTTTGTTACTTCATAAAACAGTTACAAAGGACTTTCTGATGACTGAAAGTGCAGATTATACTGTTATATTCAACACTGACATGTAAAAAATGTCAAAGGCTACCTGCACAGATTTGAAATTTTACTGCCTTTCACGCAAGTAACCACTTAATTTACACATTTGCACAACAAAGCATTCAGCGGTCTGCTTTCTGGGTTATTATGACACAACCGTGTTGGCCTGATCGTAAAGGAAGACGCAATCTGTTATATGATGGCTTTAATCTTCACACAGAAGCATGAAGACTCATACAAGCTGACTTGTATATTTACCACATTTACAATCTCAATTTGATTTCAAGTACTTTTGTTTAGTTCAAATAACTCGTATTATTGTCTGTGTAAAAATAAATTAAAGAATTAGAAGACAAAAAATTAAATGATATAAAATTCTGCTCAATATAAACAAGGCCTGCACAGTTCTAGAAACAAAAAGAGACTTTTCACACTTTTTTAAAATCACACATTCAGATTTGCTCAGTGGAACCTAGGAACAAGATCTCATCATTCATGCATCTCTTTCACTCAAGTACGCATACATGATCCCGAACTGTACATTTCACCCACATCCATTAACAGTAGTTTAAATAAAAGGAAAAAAAAAATCAACTGTATAAGAAAAATATCAACCTTGGTTTACATTCACATGAGATGTCTGTTTTTAACCATGCAACACCTTTCAAACAAGAGTAACAAGTCAGTCAAAGTGGCACAGACATCTTTTTTCTTGCTACAAAGAGCATAAAAGGTAAAAACAAACAATTAAACTTGCATAGCTGTGAAGCAGTACACGATAAAAAGAGGTGCAGAGTTTAAAACGTTTTGGATAAAACTAAAGTGTATGTACAACGTAAATGTGCATCCGGGGTCAGAGGTGAAAGTACAAGTTTCTACTGGCTTGAAATCCTCCCTGTGTATTGGGAATGTATTTGGAGTATGTAGTTTGGTACTCTAGTGTCCACTGAGGATGGTGGTGTGAGAACAGTCTTATAGTGAACAGGCAGGCTGTGTGTTTTTGGCGTTCTTGATTTCCAGTTCCAACTGCTTGATGCGCACGTCTCTCTGGTTCAGAAGCTCCCGGAGTCTGCGAATCTCCTCCTGCTGTTTGTGGAACTTCAACCGCAGCTGTTGACAGAAAAAGGAAAACAAAATGTCACTGTTTTTTGAATATAGTTTTACATGAAGTCTTGCGGCATATGGCTTTACAACATCATATTTTATGGTAAATGGTCATATTTTATATTACACTTTTCCACCTTCAAGCCCCTTAAAGCTCTTTACACCACTCACCCATTCACACACTCATACACCAGTGTGCGCAGACCCGGGGGGACGAGGGTTAAGTGTCTTGCCCAAGGACACAACGACAGCATTCAACAGTGGGAGCAAAATTCAAACTGCCAACCTTCAGATCAGTGGATGAACACTCCAACTGAGCTACTGTCGCCCCCTTTTACGTTTGTTTTTGAGCGTTAGTTTAGATATAAGCAACTATGTGTGCTGTACGCAGGCTATTGCACCATTTATGTGATGTTTTTTGTATTAATAACAGTAACTAGTTTCAGTATTAATCAGTATCAGGGCACACTACATCAAACTAGACTGATTGTATAGAATAGAACCTGACACCATCAGAGTTTCACCAATTACCTCATTCTCGGTCTTTGGCGGAGAGCAAAATGCCAGGTCTTCCCCGTTACTAAGTGGCAACCGACCACTGTCCCCCTGTGATAGTGCGCTGTCCCCATTGCGTTCTTTGGTTGCCAGCTGGTCCTGAATGTTATAGGAGAGCTCCAGCATTCCCGGACGATTGGGAGTCCGCGCAGAATCCAGTGAATTTCCAAAAGCTTTGCTCAGATCTGGGATGGACTCCTCCACTTGACTCCCAGGTTTCAGGGACATCAACACCGGGTCTGCCAATCAACAAGAAACAAGGGGAAACATGAGCCGCGCTGTTTGCACAATATTTAATTCATGCACAAAAGTCTTCATGTACAAGATGGATGTAAAAGCAGGTGTAATGAATATGGGCCTCATAGGCAAGTGGTTAGAGCCCTTGTAATTTGGTACTGCTACTGTATGTTGGTGCCGTATTTCTCCCCAGAGTTTATCTTCTAGCTCAGGTTGGTATTCTTGTTAGCTTAATAGCAACACAACTTTACAGTATAAACAGCCTGACAATTCTATAAAAGAGGTTTGCAAACTGGTCCAATAATGCTCTAGTCCAGGGGTGTCATACTCAAATTGACAGGGGGCCAAATGAAAAAATTTGCTACAAGCCGAGGGCCGGCCTTATCGAATGTTCATTGAAAAAATTTTAAATGGCCGCACATAGTCTAGTGAACCTAATTGAACCTACTGAAAACCTAACAAATATATTACTATATGATCGGATAAATAAAGCAATATTTTCTTATGGCTCTGTCAGTAATTTTTTTTATTTTCAACAGGCACAAAAGACAAACTTCCTTTATATAAAAATCCCCATAACATGCACATTAAATGAATGAACCGGTATTATTCAAGGCACCATCAGTATATTTTCTCAGGGAAATGGCAAAAGTAGGATCATTTTACTTCAAAGAAATAAATAATATCAACTATTTTCTATCAGTCACTCAACTGAAATATTTTTAAAACATAATTGGATTGAAATACAATAAAATAAAGTGCAAAACTCTATGGATGAGGGAAAAACAACACTTTCTGTGCCTCCCACAGAGTCAGTTTGGTTTAAACACCTTCACTGTCCTGCACATATCAGAGACACGACCCCGACCTGCAGCTGCAGGTTCATCACATTCAGACTCGTGATGTCACAGAAAACACATTTCACACACAAATGTTTCGTCTCAGAGTTGTGTTGTGTCTTTCCCTTTGCTTTCCAAGAACAGACAAATCTCCTCACGCAGCTCAAACATTAGCAGCACCTTTCCCTGGTTTATCCATCGCACCTCAGTGTGATAAATCACCAGGCTCCGTTTAACTCGCTCAGAAATGCTTTGAACTGGCGGTGATTTAAACCTATGGCTCTGATAAAGTTACCTGCAGCGTGATGGTCTCTCGACATGTTCCATTTTCAAGGCTTTACCACAGAACTGCTGTGTCCCATTTCGCCAAATGCACCGCTCGATGTACTGTTCGAGGTGCGGGTCGAAGTACCGCCCGAATGCGCCATGCGAACAGCGCATTTTAGGGCAAATTGGGACACGGCCATCGACTCCTGGTGGATGACACAATGAGAACCTGTCAGCTCACCTGTTTTGCTCCGATCTTTGCTCCTGATCTTCTCCCCGCTCCCGTGTGTCCACCGTCCGCTCCGTCCCGTCCGCTCCCGTGTCACTCCCGTCCGCTCCCGTGTCCTCCCGTCCGCTCCCGTGTCCACCGCTCCCGTGTCCTCCCGTCCCCCGTGTCCACCCGTCCGCTCCCGTGTCCTCCCGTCCGCTCTCCCGTGTCCACCCGTCCTCCCGTGTCCCCATCCCGTCCGCTCCCGTGTCCCCCGTCCGCTCCCGTGTCCACCCGTCCGCTCCCGTGTCCTCCCGTCCCCGTCCGCTCCTCCCGTCCGTCCGCTCCCGTGTCCACCCCGCTCCCGTGTCCCTCCCGTGTCCTCCCGTCCGTCCCGTGTCCCCCCGTCCCGTGTCCTCCCGTCCGCTCCCCGTGTCCACCCGTCCCTCCCGTGTCCACCCGTCCACCCGTCCGCTCCCGTCCGCCGCTCCCGTGTCCACCCGTCCGCTCCCCGTGTCCACCCGTCCGCTCCCGTGTCCACCCGTCCCGTGTCCTCCCGTCCGCTCCCGTGTCCTCCGTCCGCCCCGTGTCCCCGCCGCTACCGTGTCCCTCCCGTCCGCTACCGTGTCCTCCCCGTGTCCTCCCGTCCGCTCCCGTGTCCACCCGTCCGCTCCCGTGTCCACCCGTCCGCTCCCGTGTCCTCCCGTCCGCTCCCGTGTCCTCCCGTCCGCTCCCGTGTCCACCCGTCCGCTCCCGTGTCCGCTCCCGTGTCCTCCCCGTCCGCCTCCGTCCGCTCCCGTGTCCTCCGTCCGCTCCCGTGTCCTCCGGTCCGCTCCCGTGTCCTCCGTCCGCTCCCGTGTCCTCCCGTCCGCTCCCGTGTCCA
The DNA here is from genome assembly GCA_019594935.1 of Periophthalmus modestus. NCBI lineage: Eukaryota > Metazoa > Chordata > Actinopteri > Gobiiformes > Gobiidae > Periophthalmus > Periophthalmus modestus. The sequence goes on along the minus strand of JAIEZT010001373.1, from coordinate 6,367,693 downwards.
CCCGTCCGCTTCCGTGTCCTCCGGTCCGCTCCCGTGTCCTCCGGTCCGCTCCCGTGTCCACCCGTGTCCACCCGTCCGCTTCCGTCCCGTCCTCCGGTCCACTCCCCGTGTCCTCCTCCCCTCCCGTCCTCCTCCCGTCCGCTCCCGTCCACTCCCGTGTCCTCCGGTCCACTCCCCTCCGTCCGCTCCCGTCCTCCGGTCCACTCCCTTCCGTGTCCTCCGTCCCACTCCCCGTGTCCCGTGTCACATCTCAGGTGCTCTGTCTGTTGTCAAACCCACTCTGACGTTTTTTCCCGAGGCAGCTCCATCTCATTTACACATCTTGACACCTCTTCATACAGATCATGTCCTGTAGTTGTGCCACGCATAGGACGTAACGCCAAAAACTCCTCTGTCACGCTCAGGCAGATTTAAGACCTCGTTTTAATTCTTCCACCTTCTGTAGCCTTTGTTCCATGTCCATATTCTTGTTTTTGTCCACGTGTTTCGTTTCATGATGCAGTCTCAGATTATACTCTTTCATTACCGCCACACTTTCTCCACACAGACACACAGGTTTTCCAGCCTCCTCTGTGAACATGTTTAATCCGACTCCCACCTTGTTTGAAACCCCCCCAGTTCTCAGTGTCCACCTTGCATTTTGCCATTTTTGATGTGTATCTGAAAGTTGACTTTTGCTGTTATGCTAATGACGCTGATGAATAATGAAATGAAGCCGCCTCCCGCTCAGTCCCCCACGTGTAAAACACCTGTGGGCTGCTGGCCTGCTGCGGCCTGCGGTCTGTGTCTGACACATGTGCCATAGACGCTACTGACACAGAGGAGGGGGCGTGTCTGCCTCTGTCCTAATTGAACAAAACAGCAGAGCATTATGGGATTTGTAGTATAAGCGGTGAATGCGCTGCCACCATATAATACCGGCGGGCCAGCTCTAATATTAATTTGAAATTGCCTCGCGGGCCAAATATAATTACACTGCGGGCCAAATTTGGCCCCACGGGCCAGAGTTTGACACCTATGCTCTAGTCTAAACAACAGGGATCATAGAGAGAGGCAACACATTTTTTTGCCTTTGTGTAAGTTATCTAATGCCAAGTGCCAGTTCAGTTCTCTCCCATATTTTGTCAATATGAAGGACTCGGCAGTCCTCCTTTTCTGTGCCAAAGAGGAGGTGTTGAACTTGTAATACTACTTGTAAAACATCTTAATACTAAAAGAAATACATAAGTACATAATATAGGACAGTAGTAAAACAGTTGAAATCTTACAAAATAACATCAAAGTTTAACAAAATAAATGTATTTTCTGACCTTTATCTATTCCGCTGAGCCACTCCGCTGCTGTAACTGCAGGTTTGTTACTTGCAGTCATTGGATAAATATCTTCTTGGTAGGACTCCGACTGGAAGGACAGATCACATTTATCAGACAAGCACATTTTCTCAAGATAATGTAAGAATTAGGGCTGCATGATTTACAATTTAAACAGTTTAGAAAATTCGACAAAAGACTGAAACATGAACTGACAAACCAATACAAGCATCACATTTCAGAACATGTTTGTACAGGTCTAAACTAGAGGGTCATGCAAAATGAGAGGATTTGTTATTTGTGGACATAACTTGAGTACTTTAAAAAAATTGCAGCCTTTGCCAATTGTGTCCATTCAAATTGTGATTTTGATTAGATTTCGATTGATTGTGCTGCCCTAGTGAGAATGTGGCTCACCCTCCGAGGTACGATCATAGACAGTGGCTCAATGAGACTTTTGATTGTCACTAATCTGTAGAACCTGAAGACCTCACAGGAGCTCACGTCCAGCCCCCTCTTTGGCATCACACCTGACAACACAAAAAACAAGTCATATCAGCTTCAACTTCAGCACTTTATTAGGAGTGAGTGATAAACCATTCATACAAGCTCACCGTCAGGACAGTGAACAAGGACATAAGAATAAAAACAACATGGTAAAAAAGAGCATTTAAGTTAAATAAGTGAGACATGGTGTAGCAGCCTAACAGAAAAAAAAAACAAAAAAACCCTACCATTTCGATTGCAGTTTAGTTTAAAAGACAATAGGTACAAAAGAATGTTTTTGTCCATTTGTCCTACTGCACTGAGTATCTCCTGCCTGAAGAGAGGGGCTTAAACGCCTCGTGCAGGGGATGTGTGAAGTCTGCCAGGACCTTCTTTTGCTTTTTTGGGTTTAAAAAGGTCCATAAGGTCTTTTAAGAATGCCATTTAGACAATATTGTGGATATATATAGTGCGGATCATAATAACATTGAATGGACTGAAGCCAAATTGGAAGTGTAGTCTAATTTTCACTACATAGTTTTTATAATGACGGGTCCATCACCTGCTTGTCTCATTGGAGATGAGACTGGGCTTTAACTCATCTGTCTTACATCTATCTGACAAATTCAGAATGATCTCTCTTTATTTTTTATACAGATTGCTATCAGTCTGGTCCCTACGCACTCTGTTGCTTCTCAAGCCCGACCAGATGTGATTGAGATCAGATTCGTGACGCATGTGAAACGAAGGAGCTCACTGGTCACTTATCATTTACAAACAAAATTGAGTTTCGAGTTTACTGCTTCGCTCATTGATTCTGCAGAACCCTGCCATGTTTTTAAGTTTCTCGTGATATTTTTTCCTATCTTTTTCTCGTTTTCCATATTTGTTTTGATACAGACCACACATGCATGTCCCTCATTCGTTAATCCACCCGTTCATCTCAAAACGGGGAGATTTATTGGTGACTCACATCTTCGTAAAGTATTTGTGTCTATTCTGGATGCCCGTCAAGCATTTATCCAGTGTGTGTATTCAAGAGATTTTTAAGAAATGTGCATAGGGTCACCTCTGCATAGATCTGTCCTGTTATTTTGATCCGGTGGGGAAAATACCAGACTGTAATACATTATATAGGTAAAGCAATAACATCTCCATGGAGAGAAACAGGTGGTAGACCCTTAGCCAGAAAAGTTACATAATGCACCTTTTATTTTTTTTGCATCTTTATTATATACTTATAGTCACCATTTTGTTTGGTGAAATGCCCATGTCTCTTTCCACGATCTACAGCTTGATGTTCTCATTTGGTTATTCAAATACTCGTGGTCCATTTGAAGAGGTTGCCCTTGCAACCGTTGCTTGGGTTCAGTCAGTTCAGAAAGGCATAATTCATGGCAATATTCTGCAAAGGGCTTGTACAGCACATTTACTGAGACTCCAGTTTGTCCTGAGTTGTGTCTTACCCATTCCTTTCTGAGGCACAGGAGAGCGATACTCTGTGAGGTAATGAAGATATGGCTTTTCAGAGCTGATCTCATAGTACCGGATATTGCCATCACCCTGAATGAAAAAAAAAAACAAAAAACAATATTCAAATCCAAATCCACTTTATTTATAGCACATTTTATAAATAAAACTGTTTCCAAAGTGGTGCACATATAAAGATATCATTAAAACCAAAAAGGTATTAAAAAAAACTACAGATGATATAAATTCTCTATTAAAGGCGAGACACTGCAGGTGAGTAAATTTAGAGAAATCCCTTAGAAATTTCTGTAGTTTACTCACACACATGTAAGAAAAAAAAAAAAAATTTTAAAGTTTTTTTGATATCTTATTTAGTATTTGAGTAAACTAAAACTCACTGAAATATTGTCTAAAAATTCAAATTGTCTCATTTTTTTGAGTGAAAATCTTAATAAATCAGGCTTTGAATTGGACATCAAAAAAATTCTCTTTTGTCAAAAACAATTTTTAAAAAGCACAACTGGAAAACTTTGTGCATGTAGGTGAATTTTAAGGGCTGATCTTTCTGTCCCATTGGGAGAAAAATGGATTTTGAGAAAATGGCCATTGAAATGACAATGTCCCGTACAACTCAATGGCGGCAACTTGAATAAATTAAATATTAAAACATCTTTCAGCGCAAATCTTGTATGCTAAGAGACCAAACTAATATTTTGCTTATAGTGTCTCCCCTTAATGTTGCCAGTCCTAAAACACTAAAGCCAGTAATGGTCAAATAAAAGCTTTTTTATAAATTTGTGATTGTGAGTTATACCCACCTTCCCAGCCAAGTAAAGCATGTGTGTGTCTGGGTCATAGAACGGAAACAGGACCCCCGACGAACTGTCCAGGTTTTCTTGTAGTAAAGGCACAGACAAGTCATCCTGTAACATAATTATGTGAAATGAAAAATCAAAACATGAATATAAACAGTCAGGCTCATCTGTGCAAATTTAAAACAAGCTCTAATCTAACGCATGATCCTAATCCTCTCCTCTGCACACGACACACACACAGCTGCAGGGCCATCTGCACCGCACTGAACCAATGCTCAGCGAACAGCATTTCACGGCATTAGTCTTGTCACGATACTAACATTTCAAACTCAATTTTGATTCAAATTCACTCAATATGAAGATAAACATGCTCATTTTTCAGTAACAGAATGCAATTTTCACATGTAAAATACTACCACTTTCGTTCTCTTTACATGAGGACTTGTTAAAAGTTTAAATGCATACTAAAACTGTTGAGGAAAGCTCACATTTTGTCCTGCTAAGTTGATTTTTTTGTGATAAATGCACAAATGGGTGTCTAGTTTCGATGTTAGTTTTAGTACTTTTGACAATCCTACACAGCATAACAAAAATACAACCACAATCATAATTAGAGTCAGAAATGCTGCCTAGAAAACTGCACAGACAACTAGATCAGATATGAAACGGGAATTTTTTCGTTAAAAAATAGATCTTTATCAACAGTTAAAAAGGCACAAACGTCTTATTTCATCTTTGCCGGATTCCCGTGACTCTCTCTCAGCACAAAGTTCTGGAGAACAGTAAGATCCCTCTCAGAACCTAGTATTTATACACTACCAAATTATATTTTATTGGATTCCACTACTGTCAATTCTAGAGGAAATATGTGAGGCTGTTAATAGGCATTTTCTCTCTGCATGTGACGTTTTAGATAATAATGGTTATCCTTTTGATTAAGTTGAATCTAAACCTATGGCAGAAAACATTTTTCCTCCGCTCCATAGACCCAAAGAAGCCCACAGGAGCTGATGACCTTGATCCAAAACTTCTCTGAAAAGCTGCCCCATATTTACTTCAACCTCTATTATAGACTTTTAATTTCAATTAATCAGTTCAAATGACAGTTATACCAGAATTATGGAAAAATGCCCATATTTTGCCTTTACATACAGGTGGGGCAAATAAAAATGTAAATCATTTCCAGCCAATATCTAACTGACCTATCTAAATGAAAATGTTTGTTGTAAATCAAGTTATAGTTAATTTAAATAAATGCTCCATTCTGAAGTCTTATCAATCGGGTTTCAGCAAAGGGCACAGTACTGTCACTGCAACCACAAAAGTTTTAAATGACATTTTCACAGCCCTTGATGATAATCAAGACTGTGTGGCTCTGTTTATTGATTTAACTAAAGCTTTTGATTTGGTGGATCACAAAATCCTCTTGAAGCATCTGAAGCAGATTGGATTTGACACTGCTGCATGTAATTGTTTCCAAAATTATCTCAAACTGAATCCAGGCAGTAGTAGCTGATGGGTTTATTTATTTTATTTATTTTTTTTTTTAAGGAGTGCCCCAAGGCTCAATTTTGGGCCTGCTATTTTTACTATATTTATTGATTCCATTCTTTGTAATTTAAGAGAAAACCTCATACATTTATATGCAGATGATGCTGTTTAATTTGCAACTACCCCCTCTGCTGTTCAGGCGATTTTAAAATTGCAGCAAGATTTTAATGAAATCCAAAATTGCTAGAAAAATCTTAAATTATCATTGAATGAAGATAAAACTAAGTATATGTTTTTCTAAAAAAAAAAAAAACCCATTCAAGTGAGGTGCAAGCTACAAATCATTATACACTAAACATTAGATTGATTGAAAGACTCACCACCTATAATTATTTTGGGTTTTGGCTTATTGTTTAAAATACACATCTCGGAATTATGTAACCGTTTTAAATCTAAATGACCATTTTATTATAGAAGCAAATCTTGAATCCCATTGAATTATCAACCTTTCTTTCTGCACTAGATTATGAAAATATAATCTACATGCAGACTTCAGCCTCTTTCACTCAGCATTTAAAACTCATCATTTATTCTTCCCTGCAATTTAGGCTAAATTAGGATTTTATAAATGCAACTTTGAAGAAGTGGGACGGGAAATTAATTTATATTTAACTGCTTAATGCTAAAAAGTTTTTAGCAAGGAGGAAAAAAAACAAACAATTGGCAATTAGAAGTTTGTCCACTAGATGGCACAGCTGAATGAACAAAACAGCATTTGCTCTTGTATACAGGGGGCTAGAATGTGCCAGTTTAGATTTTCAGTAAATAAGAAATGAATGAATAACATCATTTAGCATCAGTTTTTTTTTTCAAGTGCATGCTTAAACTGTACCGTGACATATTTCAATTATAGTTATAAACATACTGAAAATAATGCAGTCAATGTGGATAACAAGTGATGGTAAAATGATGCATTCTGGTGGAAGTCAAACTCAACTAATTTGTTTGCAGATTTGTATATTCAAATGTACACAGTTTCACATGGAACCTGAACACAGATCAAGAACACATCCATTACATGAGATAAATGTGTGTTAATCCCGAGGACATGTTTATTTAGAATACACAAGACATTTGCAAAGAGCTCTTTCATTTGTTATTTATGTTCCTGTGTAAGGTCAGTGTCCAGGCAGGTGACATCAGATGATTCATTAATTTCTGATGTTTTCCATTTTTTAATATCTAAAGCAACATTTTTGGTTGTTTGATTATCACTTGTAATTTTCAACATCTGTCCATAGGGGGATGTGTGTAGTCCACAACATGTGCTGCAACACATCAGATACAATTGCTTTGTTAATTTTAATTCAGCAAATAAAGTACTATTACAGTGATATAGTAGGAGCAAATGATTAGTGCTACACTTGATGTGTATGTACCTGGGGCAAATATACTGCACTCAGTCCAAAACTAGGTCAATCTTCAACTGCATGTAATGGGCTGAGCTGATATTCAAACTTCAAAGTGCTGCTCCGCTGTAATTAAAAAGGGGAAGTGACAACTCCTAAGAGATGTCACATGGCTGTATATTCCACAGATTACGCAGGCGTGTTATGATAATTCCTATACTAAATTATCATTCAATATACGTTAGATGGAACAATCACTTTAAATATTTATTGTGAGTACTTTTTCTTTGTACCAATCGGGAGCTTTTTTATATTTGTCTGTGCTGTGATTAGATTTGAGCTGGAGAGGGTTAAATAAATAACTTCTATGATTCATTATAAATACAAACTAGCTACTAAAGTGTTTCATTTTGCCATTAATTTATTTCAGTCTTTTTTTTTTTTTTAATTATTATTTTTTTTTTTAAAACCGTATTTTGAATCATTTTGGGGGGATAATTCTGCTTCAGGTTTATTGCGTCAGTGGCATGAATTTGTTTCAATATTATCATTTAACATCTATATTTTCTTCAGCTATGTCTGTGTAAAACAATAGCTGTTTACAGTTTCAGATGGATATAAGGGGAGTGTCCACCAGCAATCTGAACAGAACTGAAGAAGCGGCTTGGATGAGCAGCAAAACGTCTTCACTCCTACAACGATTTGTCCAGTTGACAGATTTAAATTTCGTCTTTCCTTTAGCAATGTATCGTACTTCAAAATTTGTTATCAATTTTCAATTTCAATTCAATTTCAATTTCTTTTTATTGTCAAATGTGCATATACATACAAGATGAATAGCGCAGATGAAATTGCTGTTCTCTCCCACCTCAGTGCAAACATATTAAATGTGCCAAAAAAGATTAAATAAAAATAATAAATTAAAAATTTGCAAACAAGAAAAAGAAGAAATGTGCAAACCACAAAAGAGAAATGTGCAAACCACAAAAAGAAATGTGCAACCCTTCAAGTAACATTAAGACAAACAAAACAGAAAACATCATGACAGGTCTAAATATGCAAGTATATGACCTGTAGCGTAATTCTTGAAAAGCCCAGGGATTGTGTGCTGTATGTGCAGTTGTATAAGTCAGTCTCACCATGTCCCACAAAGCAATCTGCCGGTCGTTCCACCTCGAGGTCCCTGTCGTCAATAGCATCTTCATGTTCCCCAGAATCAGGGCTTTGCTGGCTTTACTCACTTTAGCGTTCCCCTCCTATAACACACAAAGCATCTTTAAAAAGGGGGTGTTTTACTTCTTTGGGGTATTAACTGGTAACACACAACATATTTAGATCAGCATGTTACTTTTTATCGTTTTGAAAATGCTATATTTGCCGAAAACATATTAACATGTTTTATAAGTTTCAGTTTTGTTTTTGACAGTTTGATTCTCCCTCCTTTTGTGCTGCGTGCTAAGTCACTCCCCCTTCAGAGCGCTACCACAACACAGTCAACATGTGTCCATCTAATTAAACTACTGCACATCGCATTAGGTTTATCATGGTGTTGTGTGCCGTTTTGTATCATGCTTTTGTATTTTTATAGAGAATTGTCGTGTAGGAGCATGGCTGAAATGGCTTGTGGGTGGAGAACTGCACAGAATCTTACAGCTGAGGAGGGCTCAAGAGAGATGACAGAATTACTCAAACTGTTTTTGATGAGGAAACAATGTTATAACATGGTAGAAAGCTCAAGAAAAAAAGATACATACAGCAGAACATTTGTTTCAAAATATAACAACATGAATTCTGGTCTATAGGCGTCCTGTAACATAATGTGGTTCAGTTGCAGCTTGTTTGACAGCAGTGAAAAGCATTAAGAGGTTAGTCACTGGGAGGATGACCTGTAGGTCTGAAGAGCTATGCTGAGGGCCAAAGCAGAGCAGAGGTGTCAGTTTTGGCTGTGTGGTGCTGGATCACTGCCTCAGCCTGGAAGGGAGACAGCGGCAGCGGCAGCAGCTCCCACTTATGCAATATGTGCTGACATGCTCAAGAATTCTAATAAAATGTCAAACTTTTGCTAAAGATGTAAAAAGTTTGCTTAGTATGCTTAGATAAGAGGCAAAATGCAAAACCTTGGCAAAACCTGGTTGAAATGGCCTTCATACCAGTTATTTATTAGTTACTTAGTGTGTACGTTTATATATGTTTAATTCAATACATATATCTTTGATTATAATGTAAATATTGTCTCTTGAGTTGGCATTTTTCATCTTGCCTGGGGACTAGAGTTAGAAACTAGCTGTACAGCTAATACTGATGTATTTACAGAAATGTATTAATGCTCATTGCCCCCATTCAAATAAACAAATACAAATAAAGTTGTGATGTCATACAATGTCACACTAAATAAATAGGAATTTCAAATTGTTGTTGGTGGTAAAAAAAAAAAAAAAAAGTCAGATAAAAGTCACTCTTAAAAAAAAAGAAAAAAGAAAAAAAAAAGTCATTGCATGGATGCAAAGCAATTACCCTTAAATACGTAAAAATACTTAGGACTCAGCATGATCCAACTAAATTTTTACACTGGCTTTAACTTGAGCAAAAATCTGAATTTGCTCAAAAACAAGTGGATCTCTTTAACATTCCTGTCAAGTTTGAAGATTAGGATCACTATGTACCCCTGTCTCAGGCCACGCTCTGACTGGAGCGTTTAAAGGTAATATATTACACAAAATTGACTCATGAATTTTAAGCCATGTTAGAATGTTATTACCCCATCAAAAACGTACTTTGAGTTATGTTTTGTTTCATTCACATGTTTGTGTAACCCTTTATTTTTAGTCTGTTACATCTCTAAAGCTCAAATTGCTCTCTTCCACCTTTTGATGTCATAAAGCGGTATTTTTCAAGTTAACAGCTCCTTTTACCTTTTGTTCAGTAGAGATTTGCATTTCCAGGGCTGAAATAATCCAAATGATTCTTGTCAAGGTGTAGGGAGTTTAAAAACACAGTGGATCACTTCCTGTATTACCACATGGCATCATCACATGGAGTCTTTACTGTTTGAGAGACGAACTCAGCTTGAATTTGCAGTGTTTGTGTGTTAAACATGTGTGAATGAAACAAAACACAGCTCCAGGTCTGTTTGTGATGAGGAAACAACAATATAACATAGATAAAAATATGTGGCATTTAAAGTGGTTCTTAGTACAGTTTTAGCTCAGACTTGTACCTGCAGCAGACTCCCTGAGCGTGCCTCCATCAGCCGGACCTTCCTGTCTTTACATGCAGTGGCGAGGAGCGTGCCATCTGCATTGAACGACATGGACAGGACCACGTCAGGGTGGTGTGAGATTGTCCTCATGGGGTTTTTGATCACCTGCTCTGGACAATCCAGGTTCCAGATCATGATCTATACACACAGATGCATACATGTGAGATTACAATTGATACAGAATGTCAGAATGTTCAGCCGTTTTCATGGTGATACAATGAACATATTACCAAATACAATCGCCAGATGAATCAAAAAGCAAAATAATCATTAGTTGCAGCAACCCTAGGTATAATTATGTAATATCTAACCAATTTTGAATACATCTTTGTGAGACATTCCCCGATTTTGCTAAAGCAGACAGTATAACCATGTCGTTGCATTACCTGGTAGTCATACGCCGTGCTAAAGAGTATGTTGTTAGCTGTAGGATGCCACTCGATGAGACCCACTCTCCGACTGTGGCCCTGCAGCTCTTTCCATGGTGTTGTGATGTTCTTGAACATACCATGAGGAGGGATTTCCCATACTTTTACCTACAGAAAAAATGCATTATCAAACATAAAGCCAGTGAAGATAGTAACTTTAGAGTAAGGAGTCAGAGGGAGAGGAAATAGAGTAAACATTGATAAGCTAAAACCCAGGTCAGAGCTGAAGGAATGCAGGGAATTGCATATTTTGAAGCCACAAATGCACAGTGAAGTAGCTACTCCATGTTCCACTGAAATATCACCACACCCATAACAGTGTATGTGTGTGTGCAGTGTATGTGTGTGGCTGCGCAGTGGGTGTGTGTGGCTGTGCAGTGGGTGTGTGGCTGTGCAGTGGGTGTGTGTGTGCAGTGCATGTGTGCAGTGCGTGTGTGTGTGGCTGTGGATGCAGTACACAAACCGTAGTATCTTCTGAGCAGGAGGCAATGCAGAAGTCATTAAACGGGTTCCACTTAACGTCCAACACATTTCCTTTATGACCGGACACTCTTGGGTGGTGAGGGTCCACTTTTCCCGTCTGGAAAAAAAATTAATTACATTTAAAAAAAAAAAAAAAAATCCAAAAAGACTATTTAAGTAATAATTATTTATTATAAAAACTATATGGTTGGATTTCATTAATGTAGACGTTAAATAGACAGGGTATTTTATATATAACATTAGTGTTACATTTTCAGGATATGGTGATGACAAGATTTCACATGAGGTTCACATGTCAGGACCATAGACTGTAAATACAAGTCTAGGGTCAGGACAGTTACACAACTGCATCTATAAATGTACAGGATTTTGATCAGGAGTTTGGGCAACTTACTTTCAGCAAATCTAGATTCTACCTAAAATATTTCATGTACATGTTCCTGCAAACTGTGGTGTTAACCACAGTGGTAATGTTGCTTCTGGCATTTATTTCAACAGCATAATTAACTTTATTTAACAAAGTAACTGATTCACATAAACAGTCAGTTTGGAAAAATTGAGTATTGTGTCTCAGTGAATCACTGAGTGGTTAGCCAAACCAAATGTGAAAGCTCCTTTGATACTGCACAGACAGCATGCAAAGGTTTCATGAAGTCTGATGTTTATTCTCTAGTTATATACATTTTTGCTGCAATTTATTATGATAATTAGTTTTCAAACATTTTACCTGGTAAAAAAGATGGTTACTGTCCAGGCATGTGAAGCATAAGGTCATTATGACACTGAATGTTTGTTTTAAACATGAACGTGCTCTGCCCTGACCTACGGCGCTGCAGGTTCAAACAGGCCTCTCACTGTCCACACCATAAATCCTGTTCTCAACACTGTGCTGAAACTTTTTAAAAGCTCAGGTGAGACGTTTGGTATTCCCTCGCCCACTTACAAGGGAAAAGTCACTAAAGATTTTCTGCTTCGACAAGACTCCTAATTACACATCACTGAGCTGACACTGTAGCAGAGTAATGTGCACTACAAGGTGTGCTTGGAAAACTATGATGTAACTGCCTTTCAAATGACAAGAAAAGAGTGAGCGTTCAAGCATTTTAATGTCTTTCCCAACCCGACTGTAGATCGTGTGTGTGCTACGCAGAACAAAGGAATTTCACCCAACTTTGAAGTAAGGAGGGAAAATGTAAGTTATGTCATTCCTGGAGTCATAGGTAATGCACATCCAGGCCAAGAATCAGGCGATAACTCACTAAGACAACACAAAAGCCAAGGAAACAGGAAAGGATGCGCAATGTTTGATAAATTACCTGCAAATAGAGGTTATGCACTGACATCATTTTATTTGAAAAATGCCCCTCAACTTTCCAGCTGGGTGGCACTGAGGCAGAACTATGAACAGTTTAATAGACAAAATGTGTTTATGTGCCTTTTTTGGCCTAATTTTTGTCCATGGAGCTATTGCTTTCACCCCAGCAAATTATTTCCTTAACACATGGACTTAGTAATATCTATTTTTAAGGAAAGAAAGGTTCAGTTCAGCTGCCTCTGATCTCAAAGTCTGTATCAGTGATAAAAGGGCATAGCCTGCACTTGTTTGTTGCTGTTTAGTTAACTGGTTTTCCACAACTGCTTACTTGGTTTTCTTGCTTATGTCAGAGGGAAATATTTGTTATTGAACTATAGCAGCTCTTTCACCTTTTAGATGTGTTTTGAGATTTTACATGACTCACTTTTGACACTCAATGTTGCCACTCATTCTAAAAATACAGAATGCTGTGACGTCGTCTGCATAAACTCTATTCTACAGGCACATCTACCAAACTGAACTGAAAACGTCTGCGGTGCTTAGGGTCTGCTGGATCTGAGCTCACATCTTTTGGGCTGCAAGACTTACAGCTATTTATACACTCAGAGATAATGGATGTCACTTTCAGGTGTGTGGTGTGTTCAAGGAGCAAAGGTGCATGTCAACGTAACATCAACAGCAAGTTTGAAGTGCATTTCACAGATTCACAGATTTTTCTAATTATATCTTGGTTTCCTGGGATAGTACCCATAGTAATATTTCTTTTTTTTTTTTTTTTTTTTTTTTTTTTTTTATAACAGTTAAGTAGCAGTTTGTGAAGAAAAGTAACAAACAAAAAGTTCTAAAGTACAGGAAGTAGCAGTAGCAATGAGTTATGAAATGAATCTATGTCATCAACCATCAACTCCATCCAAGCCATTTATGTCCCAGGGAGACATTTTTCTGACTGTTTAAACATTGATTTGACAAAATAAAAGGCATTGCATTTATTTTTTATTAGTCTGATTAGTCTATTGTGTAATTTAGACAAGTTGTGGTCCTTGTTGTCATATCTGCTGCCCGTGTCCAACCAGGAAGTAAACTTAGAAGCTTCACCAAAATGACAAAACTAGAAAAGACTTGGCAACATTTTTAGTGAAATCTTAAATATTATCATGTTACAAAGTTGAAATTCTAATCACCTATGTTTTAGATAAATGAGTAGTTTAACCTGTTATAGACACTTAAATACATTTTCTTAACTGTGACTATAAACAAATAGATATTTATATGTTACATGACGGAAACATTTTAGCTAATAATACAATTCAACTCAAAATCACAACTTAATGTCAGTAAACTGAGTTGCTATGACCCGCAAAAGGGAAACATGCTTGAACCAATAATCTGCAGCTCTGATCAAAGTCCTTCCTCCGGGCAAACATTCAACAGGAAACAATGCACATGAAAGGAGCTGATGTCTTTGTGAGAAGACTGTGTGCACATTTGCTCCTCAACTGATCAATACTTGCAGAACACAGAGCTGTACCTTTTAAAGATGCACTAAGTCACTTTTCAGCTACTTGCTTTGTTTTTGATTTGCCAGGAAATGTCCACAGTGTGGCATTAAACACACCTAACTAGCACATTCAATGTTAGCTTTTATTGCTAAAAAAAAAATCCTTTGAAAAACATCTTGGGAGTGAATTTGCCTCTCCACAGATCTGGTGGAGTGACTCGATTATCTCCATGGAGATAGACAAGTTAAATGCTATACTGTGGAACATTCCTGACCAGCAGTATCTCCTTGGAGACAAGTAGTAGGTGGCGGTTACTTAGTAAACCTTTAATTACAACTGGAAAGCACTAGAAACATTATGCAGATCAAATATGATGATTGTTTACTGTTGAAGTGCACTGGCGTGAACGGGAAAAGCTCACATAGAACTGTTAAAGATCCTGTTTTACGTAAAATTGACTCTTGTTGACTTAAGTCATGTTATAATACTGTTACCTCATCAAAAACATATGTGGAGTTGTGTTTCGTTTCATTCACATGTTTTATTAGTCCACATCTCCAAAGCTCAAAATGCTCTGCTCCACCTTGTGATGTCATGAAGCTGTTAAAGCTTTTAAAGTTAACAGTTTTACCTCTTGTTCAGTAGAGATTGGCAAGTCCGGGGCTGAAATCATCCAAATGATTCAAGTGAAGGTGCGTGGAGTTTAAAAACACATTACCACATGACATCACAAGGTGGAACAGAGCGTTTTGTCTTTGGGAGAAGAACTAAATATGCAGGATTTGTGTGATAAACATTTGTGGATGAAATAAAACACTACTCCAGGTACAACATTATAACATAGATCAGAAAACAGCGTAATACGAGCCCTTTAACTGAAAAAAACACTTTGATACTTACATGGTGAACAGAGAGAATCAGGAAGGCCCCGCCTCCCGCACATTCTGTGATGACGGCCAGGAAGCGCGGGTTGACTGCGCAGAAGTTGTTGTCCTGGACGCTGCGGGTGATCGGCACGCCATCGAAGCAGCCCTCTTTAGTGGCCGCTTTACCGAACACGTGACGGAACTTGGAGCTGCGGTACTGAGGACGCCATGTCATCTAAGACAGAGAGAGAGGCAGAGGTCAGGGAAGGACAGGCATCACAGCCGTTTCTATTGGCACTTTGCAGCTGATGTCACCAGCATTCCCCGAGGGGGTGATGCTAACTGTAGGCACTGCTCTGTCAGAAGCTCTGTTACTCAGGTTACACTTTAATCTGAGCTTTGTTTTAAACACAATCAGACCAGAAGGAGCTGATTTAGGTGGAACTACAACAGGTGAGCTGATTTGTGCTGTTAAACACATCCCTCTCAAATAACATTACAGTCACAAGCTAGTTAGCATTAGCCAACTGTTTTTCAGTTAATCACTCTCACCTTTTTACTGAAAATCAAACACCTAAAGCTTTCGGGCCACTTAATGATCAACCCCATTTTTACAAAAAAATACACAAAAGGAGTATTTTCTTCCATGTATTGAAGATGAATGAATGTAAAGTGCATTTTGTTTGATGTATTCTTCTAGTTAGTAAAAAGCACTAAACTGTTACAGTACAGCCAGTATTACTCATCCACAGCTCATACGAGCTCCACTTTTACATGTAACAGGGACATGTGCAGCTTAACGACTCTAAAGGATCACAACACATCTACTAAATCAGCACTGTGATACATAAAGTCTTTGTTAAACCACTACCTGTGCAAAGTTAATATGAAATACACCTATGTTAATGGTCAAAACAGTGAATATGTCACGTGTTTTACATAAATGAGTTTCTTTGCCCTAAACAAGCCACACAAATGCAGTGCTGTGAAAGAATAAATTGGTAAAATATACAAAAAAAATACTCTTGCCGATATATCGATACAGTATGGACATCATGGGCTGCTGTATTAAATTAAAATTATTATGTATTGATATTTTTGCACACCCGTTGTAACTGAAACAGTTACTACAGTTTACCCCCCACATTTCATTTACATATGCAAACTAGAAAAACAGAAGCAACAGCTACATAAGAAGAAATCTACATCCCTACATACGTAACCTGCATGATTCCATGGGAACAGAAAGTTAAAACCACACTTTGGTACATTCCCCATATAAATGGATATGTTTTATGCCATACTGTGGAATACTACTCCTCCAGGCCAAATAAGAGTCAGGTTTGTGGAGATGCAAGCCTGCCCACAATAAGGTTGCATAATTGCACACTACGTTTTAGTGCAATTAGTACATCCATCCATTTTTTTCCGCACAGCAGTCACACAGTCGGGCTTTAACTAAATGGAGTATTGCACAGAAGTATAATAATAACTCTATTAAAATACATACTATACCTTGTTACTATATCTTAAATGCATTAGTTTCACAACAAATTATGGCAATGTGGCAATACATGACAAAAGACTGCAGAGATATGAGATCATAATGTCAATGTTTACTGATATTCGTAATCTGATTCCATTTGTTTCCAAATTGATAATGTCAATAAAGGCACACTTTTACATATATGGACTGAATTCTAGGCCTTTCACAATAATTACTATATCAAATGATCGTTCAATATATGATGGAAAGAACACTACTTTGGCTGCAGTAGCAGGGAGGGTTTGTTCTCATTTTTTAGGAGTGGTAAGCCTGTTTGATAATAGTAGCTGTAGCTGGTCAAATAATTATCATCTGTGGTACTTTACAAATACCAGAACTAATTACTAAAGTGTTTAATTGTGTCATTATTTATTGATGGCAATATTTTTTTACAATGTGGTCTACTTCCAAAAAGGTTCAAAGGATTATGTTATTAAAAAATTTGTTATTATGACAGGTCTACTAAATACATGTGGTGACCTAACCATTTCCTCGGTCTGTAAATACTCCAAGATGAGCCCTTATGTTTTGAGTTAAATTTGTAGCATCATCTCTGTTTTTAGCCACGACTTGCTAGTCGATGTTGTTATACTAAGAGCTGAGTGTCTGTGGTCCGCTGGGACGTGGCCGGAGCAGCCTGTGAGTCTGCAGCTCTGACAGGCCTGCTGCTGCTGCTGCTGCTGCTGCTGCTCATCACTAATGGATTAAGGGCGGAGGATGTGCACATGCTGGACGCTAGGGCTGCACGATATTGGAAAGTTTTGAGATATGATTGAGAGATTTTAATATACTTTTTCACTCCAGAAACTGTTAAAAAAAAAAAAAAAAAAACACTTTACAGAAACAAAACCAGGACTAAATCAAGGCTAAGGACCAATGCTTTGGACTTGGTAAGGAAAATCATTAATAACATCAGTTTTATATGACATATTCATAAAAAAAACAACAAACAAAAAAAAAGCATTTTGTCAGATAAAGAACATTGGTGTTACTGCGATACATTGAGTAAGTTGTGATATTGATTACTGCGTCAGTCAATAACACAACATTGACACTTTTACAATATGAACAGTTGAACACGTGCTGCAAGATGTACAGGAAAACAAGACACGAGGATACAAGCCGTTTTTTTGATATTCATACCACCTTAAAATAATGACGTCAGTGAGTGCGTTTCATGCACTTGCGTATCTCCATTTTGGATGCTTGCGCTGGGATATTTCCAAGCATGTAGATGCAGTATCCTGATTTCAGTATCCGGGATAAGCATTGGGATATTCTGATGGTATCAGAACAAAGACTGCAGGAGTATCAACTTTCCCAAAACAGCTAAAACTTCAACCAGAACTTTAAGTAATATTATTTTATACCAAAAAACAGAATAAAGCAGTCTACTGTTTAATACAACCATATTTTAACACTGGGTTAACGTCTGTGGTTGTGTGTTGTTCTTAAGGTAAAATGATGCTGTGAGACTGTTGCATTTTTCAACTGTTGTTAAAACCTTTTACTAAAGCTGTGACAGCGCCACAGTTTTATGTTCTTATATGAATGTATATCTTCTTTCTTTAGCAAAAGTAAAACTCAAATCTGTCAACTGGACAAAAAGTTGTTGCTTGAATGAGCTTGGATTGAAAAGCCTTCACTCCACTTCTTCCACCTCATATGGGAGCTTCACACCAGGGGGCCTGAATGGTTATACTAAAAACGACTCAGAGGTCACACTTAGTGTAGTTCATTAGACCTGGCTGATAAACAAACTGTAAACAACAGGTGTGTTAGTTTCAGTGTAAGTGCTCCTCCCTTCAGATAGATACAAGTGTCCACTAGTAATCTGACCACAACTGAAGAAGCAGCAGCTTGCACGAGCAGCCAAATGTCTTCACTCCTACAACTTTTTGTCCAGCTGACAGATTTGAATTTTTCTTTTACTATGGAACATACCTGGATGACTGTGCCATGGTTACCATAGTTACTGCTCTAAATATCCAGGATACTCCTGTACACAGGGATATGAGTATCCTGATGGTGTGAGCACATGTAAACATCATATCCAGAATACAGTCGTAACCTGGATAAGGCTCATGACTGCGATACTCGAGCGCATGTAAACGTACTCCGTGTTTATTGAGAGTGTAAACAGCAGGAGCGGGCAGAGGCAGGTGTGGCACTCAGGCTGAACTACAAACCTAGAACTGCACTAGTAAATGATTGAAAGGTTTTATTGAGAACAGAGAAACCAGATTAATTAGACTAGAGATTGTTAACTATAGCAAACAATATGCTATTCTCGGCTTCTGTGTATTTTATGCGAGTGAGGTTGGCCTCTTATTTATATTTGTACTGGTTTATTGATTTGTTCTGAATTATATAATATGAAATTATAGTAGAGAACTTGGAAACAGGGCAGTGCAGAGTAGGGTTTTCAAAAATATGTTTTAAAAATCAGATGCTAATTGATCCTAAAACTAGATATTCATTTGAGCAGGTATTGATACTAAAGTTACATTCACAGGACAGAAATGAACTTTTCCTGAATATCTTTAGAATGATCTTGAGCTGTATCAGAACAAGTATAAGACGCATAGACTAGTATACATGGACCACTGTGGAACCTACTGGATGATTGAGATATAAGGTCACATGGGAAAAGAAAAGAGATTAAAAGATTTAATGTTGAAAATTTCCTAACAGTCTTAACTTTTCACAGATAAGAGCATAATAACAGTTAATTTCTACAATTTGGTTGCACTGAAATAGCAAAGGATCACGGTCTATTCCATGTTCAGCATTTATGCATGAATTGCTGTTTTTTTTGTAAAATCTCATGCCGTTGTAGTCTTGTGAGTATAATTTGTAGTCTGGATCAGATACATAGAGATCATGAAAGTATAAAAAATCTGGAAGATGAACCAAGGATGGCATCGTATTGTTTTCAATGGCCTGTGCTCATTGCCACAAAATCCCAAAACCTTCCGCATCAGAAAAATGCACCTCCTGATCAGTTCTGACCAATCAGAGTGATAGTTTCTAGAGCGAAGCCAGCGCAGGCTCAGACCAGGGCAAAGCCAACTCTGACAAAGCTGCTGTTAAGCACTTTGAAAATTAATGTCCCGGTAGACAGATGATGAAAATGATTTAGTTTGGTAATTTTTATAACTATATCAACACAGAAAATACATTGACAACACACTATATAAAAAACATATGAAATAATAATGTGACCAAAGTTGTGAATTAATCTGATGATTATAAATTATTTCTAAACCTCATCTTTTGTTCTCGTGGACGTCATTTCGTGTCTCGTGAAAATTTCGTCTCCCACCCTGGGGTGCGGCAGCCTTTGCTGCACCCCTTTTTTGGTCGACTATTTGATCAGCAGGGCATGTCTTTAGATGTCTTCAGTGACATAGGCTAGCTAAAATGTGGTGTTGCTGGGGTCTTAAAGTAGCAGACAGGTGGCTCTTGTGACTAACTTCCCTGCTCTCCTTCTCGTCTTCTGCCCTCAGGTCTGAGGCAGTTCAGCGCTGACAGCCTGGAATGTTTCCTAACCTGAGCAGGGCTTCTGTTACCTGCACAGGTGTTTGAGAGCCAGCCGGCTTCAGGACACGATTACTCACATGTAGAGCATCCTAACTACCAACTCTACACCCCAGAGAATGGTCTGTGTGGGATGACCTTACAGAAGTTCAAATCAAGAAGTAATGTATGCATGGTAATCCACGACTGGTCTTATTGCTATAAACTGAAAATCTTCTAGTTGAGGCATTAAATGCTCCATTAAACCACAAATTGATACTTTGCAGTGACATAAAGCTAGAGGTGAGATGTAACCTATGAATGTCTATGGTGGAATGTTCAGCAGTTACTATGGTGACACAATGCATATATTAGCAAACACTGTCAAAAAGTTGTAAAGAGTCTGAAAACTCAAAAAAAAATACTTAATGGATGTAGGCCTAAACAACAGATTCTCTGGAGCCTGTGATCAATACAGCTGTTCAGTGTCACATTTAGATGTTTGATGGTGCTACCTAGATCGTGACTGTAAGTTTATGTGTGAGAGACTTGTTTAACAGCACAAATCAGCTCACCTGTTTTAGTTGCAGCCACGTTAGACTTATATCTGGGCTTTGCTTTAACACAATCTGACCAGTGCCCTCAGTTAGCTTCACACCACCAAAGAATGTTGATGACATCACCTGCAGCATAACAACACAACATTTTGGTATTGTGACAGCGCTACTGCCACAATAAAAAGGTTCCTATCAGATCTACAGAAATATCCTTCAGGTCTGCTGTCCTCATAGGAACAAAGAGAGACACCCACACAAGTATGAGTGGAATCAGGGCAGTGCTGTATCATTATATGTGTGTCAAAGGAAACTCCAATGACTTACAAACTCTGAGTCTTCCCTTTACTGAGCCACAAGTGACACTCTCACTTTTCAGATGCATAATTGCACTGCAGAGAAAGTAGCAAAGGGAGTTTTTTTTTGTTAATAATGACGAGAAAAGACAAACGTAATAATAAGACACCACTTTCATACTAGACGGGGGAAGTATCTTGCCTAAGGACACAAAGACAGAACTTGGTCAGAGCCAAAATCCATCGTTTGACCTTTTGGTTGGAAATTGGGAAAATCAAAGAACCACTATGCAAGAGGCTATATCAACACAGAAGACAACCAAACTCATGTAGGTACGCTGTCCACTCTCATCTTAAAACCGCAAAACACTAAGAGAAAAATTGGTTTGGAAGAGGTGTGAAGAAAGAATCCCTTTTTGAGTGGAAATATTGGACTGAGTTTTAATCTACCAGAAGTGTCCTCAACCCTTGGAATAAGGAGACATCAAGCCAATCAAATTGAAAATGGCTTCTGGATGGGAGCTGATTGCAAAAACAGTGTCCAGAAGACCACCTTTTAAACATTATATCACATTATGCCACTTCAGGTGATGCACATCGAAGAACCAAGTATGGATTATTTAGGCGCATAATGGAACCACTTTCCAGAAAACACAACACTTGCATCGTAATAGGGCTGTAATCAACTATAGACATTCTTGGTCGACCAAAGACATGGCCTGACAATGAATTAATCAACTAAAAAGGGGCTGAAGCTCTCAAAACTATTACATATCTCTATGTATCTGACCCAAACTCCTGTCACAAGACTACACCTGCATGGGAGTTCATGAAAGAGCCATTTATGCAGAAAAAAGTACAAGGAACAATGTATTTATTTAAAGATTAAACCTGTGAGTCATGCCTTTAATCTGACTTTTTACAAAAAACCCAAAACAATTCAAGTAACTTCTCCTTTTTCCTGTTGTCCCATATAATTTCTTATAATCTAAATAAAATTATTAGCTGATTAACTCAAATTTGGCAGATTAAGAACCCATCGACTAAACGTCTACATCATAAAACATCCATTACGATTCTAGTTTCCAATTCTGACACCAAATCTGATTCTTTTTCTCTCAGATATCTCGTGTCACCAGATTTGTTGGTGTAATCATGTTGGTGTTTGCATGTTTTGCTTAGGCATGAGTGCAGGGGCGGATGCTTTCAGGGCAGAAAGCAGAGCCGCGTTGTCACTTCTTAAGCAGGCTGTGATGAGGCCAGCAGCAAGTACAGAACAGAGCACAGCATGATGGACAGCCCGTCTCCCAGCATCACAGAACTGGTGAGGCCAACATTAGTGGGCTATTTATACACTGCACCTTCTGATCAGACAATACAGATGGCTATAAACAGATCAAAAGCACTCAGATAGAACAAGGAAAGAGGAAGCATTTGCCCAGCGACACTTGTTAAAAATACTAAATGTTGTATATATCTAGGCCATGGAATGATCATGTTTAATGTGCACAAGGCATCACCAGATTGTCTCCATGGAGATGTTGTTGCTGGCTTGAAATGTTCAGCAATGATATATCACTAGGCCAAGTTATAGTCAGACGTGTGGAGAGGCAAGGCCACTCAGAGCAGCAATACATGTTTAATCATTTATTGCCGTTTTTTGTGAAAAAACATAAAGGTCCATGGATTTGTGAGCTTTTAGCCATGTTATAATGTTGTTACCTCATCAAAAACATACCTGCAGTTGTGTTTTGTGTCATTCACACATAAGTTTAAGTAATCCTGCATTATTTGACTGTCTACATCTCCAAAGCTCATGATGTCATGGTGCAGGAGTTAACAGCTACCATTTATCCTTTTGTCCAGTAGAGTTTGGCAAATCTAAATCTGAAATTATCCAAATGTTGGGAAGGTGTTTCAAAACACAGTGAAGCACTTCATGTATAACCACATGACATCACAAGGTGGAACAGAGTGTTTTCAGTTTGAGAGAAGAATTCAGCCTAAATATGCAGAATTTGTATGAATGAAACAAAACTCTGGTATGTTTCTGATGATTATATATTATAACATAGATCTGAAAATAGCGTCACATGGAGCCTTTAAATCTACATTATACTGTAGAAAAAAAGCATCATCAATTCAAAAGGCTTCTTTGCACAGATGTAGGAATGTATTTTTCCTGAAGATGTGAGACAGACCTCTACTTTGACAATGTTTAAATCCAGGCTCCAAACAGCTGTTTAGTTGTGGATATGACGGAAAGGTTTTTATTCTGCACTCTTCCGTTTTAATGCTAAATGATATCATACAATTATATTTTAATTTGTTTGTATTGTGATTTGAATGTCTTTTTTATTCTGTGAAGCACTTTGAATTGCTTTGTGCTTTTCCTTTATTATTAAAACCTAATTAGATGAGACCATTCATGTTCAAAACAAATATTGACTTAGTGGTGGCATAATAATTTAATAACAAATCATTTGTAATAAAGCTCCATAAGTCCTTGAGCTCAGAGTAAGACCTACAGTGAGACCATTCATCCCTTTATGTTCTTTTGTCCCTAGAATGAAGAGCTGCATAGTCACTGCTAACCTTCACACAGTGTGGTGTTGAGAGCGCCTCATAACTCATAAACTTGTACATGATCGGCCACTCCTCACAACTCCGCGCCTGGTTTCTGCGCTGGAGGAGGGGGAGTTCAAAGTTTACTTACTGCAGCCAGATATTAGTTACTCGAGTCCTGAAGCGACAAGCAGGTAAAGTACCAACCTAAAATAAGTGCTCATCCTAATCTCACACTGATCACTCTTTCAGTTGTCTGTGTGCCCTTTGACCTGACTACAGAGGAACAATGTCACACTAACGACTCCAAAGCTAAACTTATGTTCCGCAGGGGCATATGGTGCAAAAAGGGCTTTACAATAAGCAAGAAGTGTACTGCAACAGTTGTGTTACAAAAAGATTAAACTGCAGATTCATTTTACATTCAATTCATATCCCTAAAATGTATTTCGAAATAAGAGACAGATTAGGCAAATAATAAGCCTGTCTGGGGACCATATGTTAGAATAAGCCAATGAGTTTTTCTTGTGCCCGTTTCTTTTTTAGCATTTATAAGGTGCTACATTATGCAAAATTAACCTCATACTCAAGTTTTACCTTTTGTTGACACCTTCACTAGAATCATCATTTCTATAATCTCCAGTTATAGAAATTATATGATTCTAGTGAAGGTTTATGGAGTTTAAAAACACAGTGGAGCACTTCCTGTATTACCACATGATGACATCACAAGGAGGAACAGAGTGTTTTCTGTTTTAGAGAAGAATTCAGCAAGTAAATATGCAAGATTTGTGTGTTAAACAAGTGTGAATGAAACAAAACACAACTCCAGGTATGTCTGATGAGGAAACATAAATAGATCAGAAAAGACTTGACACATATTTCCAAAAATATTTAAGGTACTGTCAGGAGGAGTGACAAGTTTATGAGCAGTAGCTTAAAAAGACAAAGGTGTGTTTGCACATGCTTCCACTGAACCCTTTTCAAACGCAGGCCTAACACACAGTAACCCCTGATATAGTGTCATAATTCTACTGTGCAAGCCTGTTCAAAATTTCAACTTCGCACTCACAATAGTTCTTTATTTGTCAAGTCTATTTTACAGCTATTTGAACTCACAAGAAGACAAAGAGAATGAATCATTAACAAACACATGAGTCCTATCTACACTTACATCTTCATATTGATAAAAAGTGCGTTCTGGATCCCAACCAAGTGTAATGTGAGTTAGGTCACTGGTGAATCTCCCCGTTTTCAGATGGGCCTGACTGAAAATTGGATAAGCCAATCAGAGGCACGCATGGTCCGTCTGTAGCAAAACAAATATGGCTGCTTACGAGGAAAAAAGATAGGAAAAAAAAGTATTACCAGGGATTTAAAAACCACCACAGATTTCTGCAGAATCAATGAGCGAAGCACTTAACTGTTCTGAGGTGAAATCACAGGTGACCAATGTGCTCCTTCGTTTCACATGTGTCACTGAAATAAACAAATCTGATTGGACGATTACTTTTGGTCAGATTCAAGACTCAATAAAGGGCATGGGGAGACTGATATTGCTCTAGATAAAAATATAAAGATACTGTATCTCATTCTGGATTTGCCAGTCAAACACTACACATCTGAAATTAATCCATTCTTTTCAGTCTGTAGCCCGCTAAAAAGTGGTGCTTGGGACGTGTAATGGTAGGTTCAGATTTCCTAAAACACGTCGACATGCAACGATCGCTGTGTCACATTTGGCAGTTAAAGTCATAAAATCGGTCGCAGTGTCAGATGATGTGTTACTTCCCGTCTAATGAAAATATGGATACACTGAGTCATTATAATGGGACAGATTGGGCTGCCAATTGTACAAAGACACCTGAAGGTGAACAGAGCAGAGCTTTTGTTACAGTCTGAGCCTAGAATGACAGTCCAAGATTACTTACAAGATAATGTTTTGTCTAGTGGCTTTAAGGCTTAGTAGTCAACCATAGTGTCAAATATTGAGCATAACGACACAAAAATGCAATGCAAAAAAGCTAGCTACGAGATAAACTTAAACATGTGCACATTAGTAGTAGTAGTAGAAGTAGTAGCTCTCTCGTTATTGTTCTAAATCTGAAATAGGCAATGGGCAGATGACAAAAAAAGGGTATGTGGAAAGTTATGGCTTATCTACGGCAACTCATTTAGGTCTAAAAAGGAAAGTAAAAATGCTAACCTCCCAAAACATCAAATCAGGCCAACACAAACCAGAGGGGGTATTACATTTTTATGGGGTATTAACTGCTAAGACATAATAACATAATATATTTAGATCACTTAAATGTTACCTTTTATTCTACTGGAAATGCTATATTCACAGAAAACAACGAATTAACATGTTTTGACACAGAGTCCCTCCTTCCTTTGCTCTCTGCACTAAGTCACTCCCCCTTCAGAGCACTATTACAATACAATCAGTGTGCATCCCGCTAATGAAACTACTGCACATCGCATCAGGTTTGTGAAATTGTATTGTTTTGTATCATGCTTTTGTTTATGGAAAATTGCCTTGTGCAGGTGACGTAGGCTCGTGGGCTGAGCTTAGTGTAGGATTGTACAGCTAAACTGCAAGGAGAGTTCGAATAGGGCGCAGGAGAGCTCTCTAAAATACTCAAACATGCATGGACGTATAAAACCTCTTCAGGCATGTTTTTAATGAGGGAACAACATTATAACATGGTAGGAAGTGCCAAAAGGTCAATTTAGCATAATAACCCTCTTTGTAACATCATCAGACCAGTGCCTTGTCAGAGGTTTGTCTAATTTTGAATTTAAATATTAACAGTTTTTGTGGGCAAACATTTTCAGAGTAAGTTCATGTATAAAAAGCATTTAGCCCTGAATTAGCAGCAGCAATTCAAGTTTGACACCACTACTTACAGGCGTTACATTTAAAACAGTTGCAAGTTATGGCCAGTGCCTTGTGTGTGGTCCATCTTATGTTTTAGATGGATACAAAGCTTATCGGCCATCGGGTGCTCTGTATTCTAAACATTCGGTATCGGCATCTGCCATAAAAAAACAAAAAAATACATATTGTTCCATCTCTAATACTTTCGCTCAACACTGTACATCCACAAAAGCAGTAGTCACTTTTATTTTAAAGGCTTTATAAACAGCAGGTAGCCCATTAGCCCAAGGACGTGTCCATTAAGGCCCCGTTGAAAAGAGCAGATGTCCATTAGCAGAAACCCGACAAGACAATACAATGTGCAAGAGCAGAAGATAAAATGGACTACATGCAGACAGAAGGCTTTACTGTAAGTTGGACACTCCATCAATGCAAACATGCAAACAACAGTGCACAGGTCAGGACAAAGAGACACATTCATTATTACTACCAAGACTATCACTGTGAATCATCTGCCTGTGTGTGGAATAGTGGAACAGGAGGCAAGATTTTTACATGTAAAGCTGGTAGCATTTGTAAACGACTACAGAAGAAACCATTGTGACGCTTGGCCAGTCATGATAAGTGCGATAAAGTAAATATATATACGATAAATGAGAATATTGAAGCTAATTTATGCCACTGACACAAAAACCCAAGAGCAGATTCATACCAGAAAAACTATTCTGAATGTGCAATGTTAAAAAAAAAACCCTAATAAACAGCAGAATGAAACACTTCAGTACTTAGTTTGCATAGTAATGAGTTATTATGGGAGTTATTAATTCAAGCTTTTCAATCTTAAACCTTATCATATATCCAAAAAATAACCAAAAATTTCCCAGTAGTGCAAAGAAATAATGCTCACAATAAATATTGATCCCCAAAGCGTTGTTCCAGCTTCATATAAAAAGGGATAATCGTCATTATCATGCCAAGTTTAGTCAACATACTTTGAATAACTTAATAGGCTTTCAGTATATGAAGTCATAAAACGAATAGTGAAATGTGGATATAAAGTCATATAAATGGCAACAAACGTGTATAATGGCAGTGCCTGGGTAGAACACATTAGCTATAGATTACAGATCCGTACTTTTAATCACTATAGAACCTGGCATGGCTGATCAGTTTTTTTTAATTAAACTGACAAACACCAAATTAAACAGAAAATTAAGCTTTCAACATATTTTGTTATACACACAGGCATAGGCAACATAGGCTATTAATATGGTTGTAGTAAGGGTCATAACTAAAATTAACACTAAAAATTGCAAATGTGTGTAATGTCAATTTCAAATATTTAAAAAGAAAATCAGCAATACATAAGTTGATGGTTGTGCTAAATCTGGATACATGACAGATTTGTTATAAAGTTGGCAGACAGATATCACAAAACGAAACCAAAAGTTACATTAACGTTGCCATGGGTTTGTTAACATGTGATTTCCTGATTTTTTCCTACATAATCACCAAACCAAACCAGAAAGTTAAAACTTAATAAATGCACCCTGCAGTTTTCAAGTTGCATCACAAAAAGAAATTGTATCTTTTATTCAATCTAAAACAGGAACCGAGTTACACAGGTCACACAGATACAAGCCAAGATAGCACTTAAACTAAAAACATGACACAGCTGAAGCAGACAGAATCAAAACATGCAAATGGTCCATGGCCAAGGCAGTAGTAATCATGATTTGTCACAACAAGCTTTGGCTTATATGGGTCATGCTTTTGGCACAGAGCCTCAATCTCCCATGAAGCCAAACATAAGAAACTGACTGCTGGTTTGAAAGGTCCAATTACACAAAATTGATTCTTGTGAGCTTTCACCCTCAACAAACATACTCAGGGTTGTGTTTTGTTTCATTCACATATGTTTAAGTAATGCTTTAGTATCAGTCCGTCTACAAATCCAAAGCTCAAAATGCTCCATACCACCTTGTGATGTCATGAAGTGGTAGTTTTCAAGTTAGCAGCTACGTTTTACTTTCTGTTCAGTATTCCAGGCCTGAAATTATCCAAATGATTCTTGAGAAAGTGTTTGGAGTTTAAAAACACAGTGGGAGACTTCCTGTATTACCACATGACATCACAAGGTGGAACAGAGTGTTTTCAGTTTGAGAAAAGAACACTACCTAATAAATATGCAGGGTTTGTATGTTAAACGTGTGAATGAAACAAAACACAACTCCAGGTCTGTTTGTGATGAGGAAACAACATTATAGCAGATCAGAAAATAGGGTAATAGAGGCTCTATATTGAAAAGACCACGTCCAGACTGAGATCCTGACCACAAGTAGTCTACGGTAGTATTTGGTAGGGTGTATGCCACTGGAAATAGCCTTGACCGGCCCGCGGATGATGTCACTTGTAATGTAGTGGAACTGCTAGACATTTGGACAGTTGGCGAGAACAGAAAAAACTTGCACGGTTGTGGCAAAGAAATGAGCGGCTACCGGTTCAGTGATGTCAAGAAATACAGTGAGCGCAGTTTATAGAAAGCGAACAGTAGTTGAAAGATTTATTTAGCCTTGTTGCAGCCTGTCTTTTTCCACATCCACTCACTTTTTTTTGGCTTTAACTTAAATTGTTTTAGTTGCTCCTGAGTCAAATTAATGGAAATAACTGAAACTTCAGATTTGCGTTTTAGGGAAAGACTGAATAACATGGGCTTGTATTAGTAAAAATTCTAATCATCAGGGTTGTAGGTTATTTCACGGCTAAATAAAAGTAATTTCATTTAGTATTTTAAAATATAGCTGCATTAAAACAATACTTCACTACTACTTTAGCAGCACGGTTCAGACTTTTTATAGGGTGAACATACAACATTCCAACAGCAAAGTCTATTTAGCACGAGTTGATTTAAACTTCTGTCCCACCATGTTTCTCATATACAAAATATTCTTTTTCAGCAACAAAACTATACAGGAATTTTGTGAGCATGAAAAATCCAAGTTAAAAAGTTGGAAAGTCACTCACCCTGCCACTAGAGTCGTGAGAGTTCCCAAAAGAAAGAGCCGAAAATGTCTAAATCTATGAATGAAAACTTGTTCCTACAACCACTCCTGTTGCCTTTTAAGCTTCTCCGGCGATGTCCGAAATGTGTGCAGATCAGCCGTAGTCAAATGGTGTAGTCCTGAGACAGTCTTCTAAAGGAGAGTGCAGCTGACAGAGGCGAGTGTGCGTGTGTGAACAGGCAGAGTGGAGAGAGGGAGGGCAGAGCGGAGCACACTCCCCTTCAGAGGGAGTGACTACACACAGGTATAGAGCCAGTGTTGTCACAGTACTAAGATTTCAAACTATTTCAGTACTAAGGAATAGAACCGGCTACTCAATACTGATTCTGATACCACGATGAAAATAATAAACAGTCTTTAGACCACAGAATGATTTTCAACATTAAACAATAATACTTTCTTTTATATCCCCATGTGGCCTTATATCTGTGTAATCCCTCAGTGGTCCAGGTAGGTTCCATGGACATATACTAGTCTATGTGTCTTATACTATTCAGGAAAGGTTCATTTCTGTCCTGTGAATGACTTTTAGTTTTGATACCTGCTCAAATGTGTATCTAATTTGGTGTTAGTTTTAGTATCGATTAGTATCAGATTTTCGATGCTTTTGACACACAGCGCTCCTCCCCGTGCTCCAATCATTCGCTCCTCTGCCATGTTGGCTCTATCAGGCCTCCTCAGCCCCCGTGTGGTACAACTCCAGCCTGGAGTTAAGCGGAGAGTCCATTGCACAATTTTGGCCGTCTGCAATGAAAGATTTATGATCATGGGGAGAATCTTGAGTCGCAGCTAAAAATTATGGGTCGTAGGTCTCAGAGTGAGACCGGGACGAAGATAAAATTCAGAACTACTGTATGACCAAAGACGAGCTGCCACTGATCTCAAACCTGTCTGATATTTTGGAGTCTTGGTCACAGAGTCTGTCTCTCGCTGGGTTTGCCATCAGTGTTTGTAGCCAATAGTAAACACAAACGCCCCTCAGAAGAACTCTGCAGTGAACGGGGCCATCTCTCCCCATTCCTCTTTCATTTACTCACTTTTACAAACTCAAAAACACCACTAGTATGTAGCAGTAGCGCCAACTATCAGATACAAAAGTATGCAACACAAACAAAAGACTTTGCATCAGATCGTTCATGCGTTGTTGCTCCCTGCAGGAAAGCGCATACGATTTAAACTCCCCCCGTTGTGTGTTGTGACATCCAACATCTTATAAGACAAAAATGTGTGGATACCAGGCTTAAGATGGGGCTTTTCACCCGGGCCAATTAGCACATGTTACATTTATCAGAGACTAGCTCTTTTAGCCGTAATGAGTTTGACAGCTGGAATGTTATCAGGGAAAAGTGTCTCAGTGCCATGTACTGAATCTACAGATACTCCTGTTTTGCAATTGTCAAACAAAGAATCTAGGTCAAATCACAATAAAGGTCTTGTAGTTCAGGAGTAAACGCTCTGTGTACCAAAAGAATTCATATAAAGTAATCCATTTATGTGTGTTCTTGTAAGTTATATTGTTTGCTAACCAACTTAGAAGCTGCATTTCTTTGAAAACATTTGTCCTTGATTCATCATTTTAAACTCATTGAGATAAAAAATGTTCTTAAATGTTTAAATAATGAGACAAACTTTCTATACTGAATAAACTCTTATCAGGAAATTCTTAAAAGTTAAAAGATGGGGGCTGAACATTCCTTTAGTCCGGTTCAAACACTTGTGCTGGAGAGCTCTGCTAAATAAAACATTATGTAATGGTCCATTTGGTCAGTGGAGGCTGATAGGTCGATGTGAGGACAGGCTCTACGCTCTGGCCTTCACTCAGGCAAACAGGAGCTGTGCCCAGGGCTCTGCCATCGATCTATGGACATATGCACTCACGCACGCATTACAGAACAAGCATGCGTATAAGGGGCTGTTGTGGTAAGTGGTAAAAGCAGGCTTCTTTAACTCTTGTTTGAAATTAAAGCCGCTTTGTTGGTACAATATTATGAGGGACAACAAGTAGTTATTTGCCATTAATGAATTATGTTGTAAGTATTCAATTTGTGAACATTTCATTTTTATGGTTAAAAACAAATTGATGGCCAAGTAATTTAGACTTTAAAATGTCATTAAAAGTTCCCGAAAATGAAACAAAAACTGTGGAAACATTAGTTTAATCATTAATTTTCAATGGCTTGGAATTTACCTAATCGATACACATTTTATGATGAAGATATGGAATCAAGGCATCACATGGGTATCAACTGTTGTATCAATAGCCAGCCCAGTTGTAATCATTTATGATCTTAAAGACTGAACAGCCTTAAGATGTACATGAAGCCAATACGTTTCATTTAACAGTTCACATTAATTCTGCGTCTTGCTACATACACAAGTGCGGGCAAGTTTGAGGGGGTAATTCTTGCAGGAGCTGACTTCACACCTGGTGCTTGCGTAATTCCGCTTATACCAGCACAACTCCTGCAGGGATATTTCTAGAGACACACCACTGCTCTGTGTACATAACTGATAAAGACCGAAACACATGCCCCGCTACACGGTCCAAGGGTCTAAGATAAGAGTCATCAGCCCCGTCTCATTTCTATGGCAACAGTCAAGACCTCACAATATCATCAACTGGGTTTAGGGTCATTGATTTAATCTTCACCACATCAATGATACCAGTGTCACATGGATTTTATTAAGACTATGCTGGCACAAATGATTTTTATGCGAATAATTAAATCTCGTTCAATTTGTGGAGTGTCTAGGTTTAATCTTTAAGCATGTCATGTCAAGCAAGTCATTTTAAATAATAATTATCATTAATAATTAATAATAATTTTATTTATAAGCGCCTTTCAAAAACACCCCAGGACACCATACAAAACAAGTGACAAACAGGTGAAAGAAAACACAGACGGTACAATACAGAACAAAATAACGGTCTAATTGGTTATGCGGTGTAGGATTGTCTGAACAAGTTTTGAGTCATGATTTGAAGAAAGGAACCAGTTTTTGCCTCTTCTATAAGTTTATGATAATATAATGAGTAACAGTCTAATTTTCTTATGCCCATACATAGTCCAGATTGTTTTTAAACTATGGGGAAGGGCCCGCCATAGTCTCCTGTATTAAAAGGGAAACACAGGTTACATTTATGTGGCTGTAGCAGAGATTATAAGCAGCTTTCATTGAACATTAGCATAAGCAACCATAAAACCTGCATATCTCTATGGGGAAGTTATTACTTTTCCTGGAATGTCCCACTGTTTGGTATTAAATTACCGTAATTTCACGACCATAAGGCGCGGGTAAAAGTTGCGAACATCGTGGGAGCGATGGATGACAGACGGCAAACACAGCTTTACAAAGACCGGGAGGCAGCGCCGGGCGAGTTACGCCACAATTTGTGAATGGATTGTGGATGCTTGGGCTCACGTATCTGCTTGTACTGTCGGCATCGTTCACGTGGAGCAGTACGGCAACAAAATGAACTCTGATAGTGATGAGAGGGAACCTGGTGTATTTTTATAGAAATCTAGCCCAGCTGTTCATTTCAGATACAGAGGATGAAGACTTTGATGGATTTGTGAATTAATTGAAAAAATTATTTGAGCACTTTGCTAAATACTTGAATAATGCACAACCGAACACAGTATGTGCTCTAAAAAAGGCAAAGGAAGCAAAACTAACATGCATGTTTTACCGTGCCTGCGCCCTAACGCCCAGTGCGCCTTTTTTATGTGTTAAATGCAGAAAAAGCACCAGTAACTGAACTGCGCCTTATAATCCGGTGCGCCCTATGGCTGTGAAATTACGGTATATCATTTACTTATTGCCTCTTCACAGATCTGACCTGTAACTCTGTGTACCTGCTTAGCTGTGCGTATGACAGAAATGTTTTGAAATTTTATGATGAATATTTATATTTTGAGTTGTTTGCATTGTTGATTTTATTGTCTTTCTTATTCTGTAAAGCACCTTGGATTACTTTGTGTACGAATTGTGCTATAGAAATACACTCCCCTGCCTTGCTTTGCCTTGTCTCTAGACACATTAACTCGTATTTTAAAGTATGACATGTTGCACTGCAACATGATATCATGATATACGACAATATTGAAAGTACTTTATACCACTGACCCAAAATCCCCAGTCAATCTTTTTTCTAGTGGACCATATTGTAAAAAGGTGGCAGTAAAGCAATAAAGAAAAGGCACCATCAAACGCTAGTAATTAGTTCTAGTATTTATTGTGCCCTAGGTGTTAAAGTGCGACAGGTTAGACTACCCTTTTCCTTAAAACATAGTCAACATCATTAAATTTAAGATTTCACGCAACATACTTAGTTTTTTTCTCGTTTTGTAATTTTGGTGAAGTTTAATGTTATACTTCCTAGTGGGACATACGTAGAGCTATGTTACCTAGCAACCATAATGTTGTAAAGGGCTCAAACTTCATCTAAATCACAGAATAGTTATGATTTGACAAATAAAAAGAAATAACACCACCTTTATTTTGTTAAATCAATGTTTAAACAGTCAGAATAATGCCTTCCTTGTGCGTAAATTGACTTTGTATTTTGGATGGAGCTGAGATACTACAGAATCCTGCTACCTAACTGCTACTTCCTGTATTTTTACTTTTTGTTTTCTACTTTTCTTCACAAACTGCCACTTGCAAAATGCAAAATTATGATGATTATTTAGCTAAGGTACTACAACACCAAACCAAGTCAGAATTACAAAAAATATATGAATCTGTCAAAAGCACTATAATTATTTGACCCACTGCAGCTCAGATCTTATCATACAAGCTTAATGCCACAAGAACATAAGAAAAAATGCAAAGAAAGGGTCCATGCATTAATTATAGTCTGAAAAATGTGGTTCTATCTATCATGTACTGAATGATAAGTCGATATAGTAATTAATATGACAGGTCGACTTATCTAAATGGAGAAAGCCAAGTTTAATATAGTGTAACTTTATCTGTTTAATGCCTCAGTCTTTCAGGTATGATCCACAGCAAAGACAATTTTGTCAACTGGCCAAAAATTGAGAGTGAAGACTTTTCGCTGCTCATCCAAGTATCTATACACATTTGTAAAGCTGACAGAAGTGAATTTTTCAGTGCAATTTTAACTAATCAAACCGACTCCTGTCTTTTTTTTAAACACTGTCCGGCTGCACTGCTCTGTGTAGTAATTATGCGTAAGGACAAGTCTCGGGTGCAAAGAGCTTGTTCAAAGGTGCTGCTCTGTAATCACACCTCACACAATGGCGCTCTAATAACTGTGTGGGGGAGAAAATGGGCCGTAGCCTTTGACTGCAGTCACACTGACCTCCTCACAGCGTCTCCACTCATTAGCCGTCTGACTGACTTTATACAAGAAAACATCTGGTCCAGTGCCAAGTGCATCGCTGTCTGCCTTTTGAAAAAGTCCACCTGTCAAGTGGAGTCTAATCTAAAAAAAAAAAAAAAAAAGAAAGTCAATGCAAGGGGTGTAGTGTAATGTTTAGAAATTCAGGTTTCAAAAAATGTATAGAATGTTGGGGCTATATTTTGATTTTTGATTTGCGTAATGAAAATTTGCTCTTTTCTAACCTGGCCTGTTATGCACTATTCAACACATAACTGCTCTAATAATAATCCAGCAAACAAGCATATACAT
Source organism: Periophthalmus modestus (assembly GCA_019594935.1). NCBI lineage: Eukaryota > Metazoa > Chordata > Actinopteri > Gobiiformes > Gobiidae > Periophthalmus > Periophthalmus modestus. Next base: position 6,332,780 of record JAIEZT010001373.1, on the reverse strand, counting down.
GTTCTTACTTAGTTTATCCAAAATGTGTCTACAGTGTCCATTCATGACTAGCACAGTGCATGAAAGAACAGATACTATACACTAACACATTTGCATATTGCATGTGGTGGATTTTGGTAGATTATTCTGTCTCACAAACATGGCAGCAAACTTGTTTTTTTAAGTAAACAAAAGCTATAAAAAGCATGAACATGAGCATGATTTTACCATCTTTAAAACAAGAAAAAAACACAACAATGTTCATTTGAAACCAGAGTTATTCCTCACTTTCCTAACACATTCCTAGCATCCTAATAGTTCACGCGGGTGCCGTTTCGCTCAAAAAGTGGGGATCCGCACTTCTCACTCCATCCATTGTCTATTCGGAAATAGCCAGGTTGTGCTAAAATAAATCAAGACCTTTATAACGATGTAAGTACTTAACTGGAGGAAGCTTCAGTGTTCATAAAAGTAGGTATTTGTGTGTCAAAACCAATGCTGTGAAAAGGGTTAAGGTTAGGGTTGATAACTTTTAGAGCCTAGAGCAAATTTAATAACAACTATCATGCTAACAGCGATCTTCCTGTTTCGCAGACAGTAAAAAAACGATATAATTAGATGCAGACAGCTAAGAACAGTTATACTGTCACCCTACAAGCTGCTTTTACGATATATCTGTACAGTTAACTTTATTACTTGACAAAAGTTTAGTAAGTTCATTGGCATTATGAACTTGGCAAAAAGCCCAAAATATCAAATAGTGTACAGCTCAAGTACACTTTGTATTCTCAACAGGACATCACAAGCCGCTGGATGAAGTCACAGCGATGTCTGAACAGGTCGAAGGAGTGACTAAGAGCACTGACACAATATGTTTGGCTGCACGGGTGTACTGCTGGAGCTGAGCCACGCATTCAAACTGCTATCAGCCGTGACATCTGCTTATTAAACATAAACGTGCATAATACTAACACGACAGGAATGTGGTGAAAACTGCATCGGGAGCTAAGACGCGGCGTGCACGGTCAGGTCACAGGTGATGACAGGCGGTGGGAGAGGGATTTTACAGCAGTGAGAAGAGGAAGTGAGATTTTGTACAGGAGCGTGTCAGAAGATATCCAAATACTTGACACTTGATGCTTAAGCTGGCATTGAAACTACAGATGCTGTGGTAAAAACTAGTATCAAAAGCTAGAAACTCATGTGAGCAGGTATCGATACTAAAGTGACATTCACAGGACAGCTTTAGAATCGTCTTGAGATAAAGTATAAGACCACATAGTCACTACGGAACCTGAGGGATTACACAGATATAAGCCCATATGGTTAAACAAAAAGAAAGTACAATTATTTAATGTTAAAAATCACATTCTATTGTCTAAACAAAGAGTGCTTTTTATTATAATTTTGGTACAGTTGTCCCTCACTAACACCTTTGAGACTTTGTGGTCTCACTGTTTCGTGGATTTTTTTTTTTTTTTGCTAAATTTTGCATGCATTTTTTTTTTTTGTGTATTGTGTTCTGCGTCCTGATTGGCTGAGGGACTGTAGACCATTGTCCATCAGTCTCCTCTGTGCCGTGTCTCCTGTACAGTTTGGATGTGTTCAGCCAAATTTGTAAATGTTTGTTGTGTGACTCTGAAGTGCTGTATGATTGCACGTTTTCTGAGGGACAAAAACCACAATGTCGATGAAACATTTTGCACCAACAAAGGCGCCGACGAAGGTTTTGAACATTAAGAGTGTTTAAACAAGAGAGAAATGTGAGAAAATGTCAATGCCTGTCTAAGAAAAGTGTATAAAGTGTGGTGAGGGGTTTTACAGCCAAAAAATATAATTATTGTAAAAAATAAAGCTGACTACTTCGCAGATTTCGCCTGTTGCGGATTAGTTTTAGAAAGTAACCCCCACGATAAACGAGGGACCACTGTATAAGAAGCTGTATTGAGTGTCGAGTCTACTCCTTGGTACCAGAAAAATCAAGTTTGAAATTTTGGTATCGTGACAACACCCATTCTGAAACAAAATCAAATAATTAGGACCATTTTAGAAGTATTAATGAACGATGAAATTTAGTCCTATTTCTCTCGTCAGAACTGGAAGTGGTGGTTCATCATGGTGTCAAGATGTTCCCTTAGTATCAGAATTGAGTTTTAAAAATTGGTATTATGAAAACACTAGAAGCATGTGATTGATTTGTAGTTTTTGTTTTTTTTCTGTCTTGTATTTTAGCTGTTTTAGTTGTAGTTTTAATATAAAGTAATAACTGGACATAGTCTTCAAATCAATTATGTATTAATATGAATTCTCTCTTCTTCACCAAAAGTTATTACAGTGAACAAACATGGAGATTTGGAAGATTTTTATACAAGATGCCCTTCCATTCAAAACCGTGCGTCAAACTGGAGTGGGCAAGGTGTCTACAGTGCTCGCTTATGCGCACATTCATTAGGAAGGCATGGCTCAGTGAGATTTAATCTGGTTATGCTCATTTTGTAAAGGCAAACACCAAACTGTTGCCCTGAGGAGGTACAATTACATCATAAGAAAAGTCATAGAGGTGTGATTTGTGCCCCCACACCTTCTGCAATTGCCAAATCACACGTTATTACCATCACCATTAGTAATTATAAAACCACAAGTACATTTTGATATGGGTCCAATGAATCACCTTAAACAAACAGATCATGAAGAATGTACTCAGAGGAGTGGAGGACTCGGCTACTTATATTTACTTTTTTTGAAGATATTGTACTTTTTAGAGTACTTTTCTAGCAGCATACTTTTACTCCTACTCGAGTCATTTTTATTAAAGTAACAGTACTCTTTCTTGACTAAAAGGTTTTGTTCCTCTTCCCTCCTGACTAAAGCTTTATGTTGACGATATAAAATAATTTGAACATTTGTGTTTCTTGCACCGCTCCTTCAGATATTATTCAGTTTCTCTCATTTTTGTCTATCCTTAAAAAGAAAAAAAAAAAAAAAAAAAAAAAAAAAAAAACATTCATTCACTTAAAATTATAAAATAAGATGTTACGTCCAGACAGTTATTTTGAGTAGTAACTTTTTTACTCCACTACTTTGTACTTCTACTTCAGTAATCATTTTTTGAAGTAATGTTACTCTTATTTGAGTACAATGTTTGTCTACTCTACCCACCTCTGGCTATTCTACAGGTCACTTAATGTTCCAGTCAGGTTGTGACCTGTCCAGCTCCCCTGACGTTTCCCATGTCCTCATGTGTGACTCACTCCTCTATACGGCCCACCACATCTGTTTGAAACAACTGCTTCTCAGTGAAACATGGCTGTACCTGCTGACATCACACTCAGCTCTGGAGACAGTCTGGGCTGCCAATAGTACAGTCCTGGAATCACCTCAAACAAGAGAACACACTTTGAATAATATGCAAATTAACCTCCGCTTTTATGTACAACTCACATAAAAGACAAGGGCTCGTGCACATGGTTATAATCCACTATAGAAGAAATACCTTGGAATGCAGTAATTGTGAGGGCTGCAGACGACAGAAATTTTTGATCGACTACAGACTGTATAAAGAAGTGGATGTCCTGCTGCGTCGATTGGTCAATTAAAAAAGGGGCGTGGCAAAAGCTTGTATTATAGCACCCAAAAAGCCAATCCGCAGTGAGGCTGTTCAAAGTAACGCCCCTTCCCACGCTGGTTTTATCAAGGAGCAAACACTTAGCAACAGGTTTAATTGACAACGTTGTTAAGACTAGCGGGCGCAACCTCGAGCAAAGAGTTGATTCACGGGCAAAATAGCAGAATGAAAAACACCAGGATCATGTAGAGCAGGTTAATATAAACATTTTAAGACCAAATTGACGAGGCTCACTGCAGCTGTTACAGAGAGAGGGGTGACAATTTTTCGATGTAAAGCGAATTGGAGCCAGAGTCAGCGGAAGCACGGCCAGGATCAATTTCTGCGTGGAATGTGGCGGCCGCGGGTTGGCCATGTACACTTATATATACAGTCTGTGTTTGTATGTGACACTTGGTTGCTATGCCGACAGTTTGATGTGAAAGTTCCATTGTTACTGGTCAGTTTGGAGAGTGGCTCTGCTGAAGTGAGGCTGCTGTTGTTGTTTGGCTCTTGCTTTGGCGTGGGTTACAGCCGACAGTAGCCCTTGTGTTCAGAAAATAAACAAGAAGAACTTTGGCGTGTTTCCTCACACCAGAAGAGTACAATGCTTTTCTTAGAATTCGATTGACATAATAAAATAAAAATGCAGTTATGATAGTGCCAGGAAATGTGAAAACTGATATGGACTCTCTGTTCACATTTCACTTGGCACTACGTAGCACTCGGGCCCATACCAGGAGCAGCCCAGCCTATAAGCAGACTAAGGCCACCAGAGGGCCCCCAAGAGCCCATACATTCATAATGAAAATAATTAGTTGTAACATTTTGGATGCTTTCAGTCTGATGTTGGTCATATAAATACAAAAACAATTGGTCAAGGTGTTGAGAGCAGAGTCATAATGTTGTCAAATATTAATCACCAATAGCTGAGCCAGGATACATCCGCTGTCGGGGGCCCCAGAGACAAATTCCGCTTAGGGCCCCTTGAAAGTTAGGGCCTGCCCTGCTTACAACCTGCAACAAAACATAGAGCTTCATATTTTTCAGACCTTACACGTCGGCTTATTGCAGTAGTTAGCTGCCCTAGATTTCTCAATCTCTATTCTACAGACAGAATTTTAAACAGTTTCCATAAATAGAAAACGCAGTAGTGCCAACGACAACTAGAGCTGCAAGATTAACCAAAATCGCAATTTGAATGGACACAATGAGCCAATCACAAAGGTTGCCATTTTTGAAGAACCGCAATTATCCGCAAATAACAAAATATTCTTAGTCTGCATACAAATATGTAACACTGTAGATCAGATCTGTACAAACATGTGCTAAATGCAGTGAACGTAACAAAGTAAAAGTCGTAAAGTGTTGAAGTATACATTTTAGATATATGTACTTTACTTAAGTGCATTTTAATCTGGATACTTTTTACTTTTACTTCACTACATTTGAGAGCAGGTATCTGTACGTTCATAGTTTGAGCAAATAAAAACAGCTAGGATTAATTTAATTGTTCCTATTGACAAATAAAATCATTATATTTGAAGATGTATTAGCTCTCAAAGCCTGTGAAAAGTACTTGTATTTTTATGTACTTAAAGAGTAAAAAGTAAAACAGGTACTTCAATATTTTTACTTAAGTATATTTTTTCATGGGATACTTTTACTTTTACTTGAATATTTTTTTGCTCCAGTACTAGTACTTTTACTTAACAAAATGGAGTACTTCTTCCACCACTGTCTAAATGTGATAACTGTACTTGTCAGTTGCCTATTTCAGTGTTTTTGTCAGTTCTTCTAGACTTGTTTAAATTTTTAACAATCCTTTTATCAAACCAAACTGAATCGTGACTGCAACGCTTGTCAGAAAAATTGCAATTAGATACATTTCCAAAAAACACTCAGCTCTTCCTAGAACTGTAAACAATCTGTCGACATTTTACAAAATGGCATTATGCAAGACGATCAAGACAAAGCATTATAAAAAACAAAACAAAAAAAAACGTTATAAACCAGCTTTAACGCTATAAATAGGACAACAGTGCCGGTGCTGCAGCTCTGAGGCAGGTCAACGCCTCCAGAGGCTGTCGTTATTAATTAAGCAACGAAAAAGGCAGGTCTATGTAGCACAAGCTTCAAATGAGACAACAATATTGAGCAGGACATTTAAAGTGCATGTAACCGGTTAGACTGCTCACTTCAGTCTAAAACACAGTCAACACGATTATATTTAAGGATTTTATGAAACTAGAAAAAAAAAAAACGAGGCAAATTTTTTAGTTACAGTATTATCACAATAACAAGGTGAGTTACAAATCCATTACCTTGAAACTATAATGTTAACAAGGGACAAAACTTCTAAATTACACAATAGTTATGATTAGCCTGATCAGATACACAACACCATTTTGTTGCATGAAGATTTAAACTGCAAATGTCTTCCGTGCGTGTTTTTCATGTAATGTTCATGTTTAGAGGTTTTCTGTTTTAGAAAGCCAATTGTGTCGAGAGCGGGATTCGAACCGCCAACCTTCGGATCAGTGCACAAACTCTACCAGCTCTGCCACTGTTGCCCAAATAAAGGATTATCTCACTCTTACTTCTTGTATTTTGTACTTTTTTTCAACTTCCTTCCACAAACTGCCACTTAAATTATGTTAAAAATATGAAAAAATAATTACCACTACTATTCTACCAAACCAAGTAGTAATTATAAAAGACATGAAAACCTGTCATGTGGATTTTAAAAGGAGAAAGAGGAGTGTCTGAGGATGTAAAAATAGAAACAAATTACAGAAATGACATGCAAAATAGGGTCAATATTAAAAGTGCATTTCTAAATTAGGATTATAAAAGGCAGTGCTGAGTGAATGAAACAGGTTGGCGGGTCAGCACATCGTCTTAAGTCACAGTGTGAGCGGCCCGTCCATTCATTCATTAACTGTAGTAACTGTTGTCAAGGTGAGTTTCACTTTCAGAGCTGCAAGAGGATTAGCTTAAAATAGCCCCATGCAGCTTCTCCTCATAAACAACATACAGACAGGAGCAGTGCAGCAAGTTCGTGAGAAGTATAGTGTCTGTATCTTTTTCTTTTCTATTTTGTAAAGAATTAAGAGTTTGCATCAAGCATTAAACAAAGCTGTCAGATATTTAAAAGAAGAAATAAGGTGCTTGTTTGTGCTATATAGTTAGAATTTATGACACCCGTGGATCATGTTTATAATATGCACATTTCAAATTGCAATATTAATCTAAAATATTTAGCCTATTCAGTCTGTTGTTCTCCATTTTATTGTTATTATTATACCTTGCCTTTAAAAGATAAAACAAAATGTCGGTTCTTAGTCTTGGATTTTGTAAAATAAATATCCCCAAAAATGCGACTTATAGCCCAGTGTGACTTATATATGTTTATTTATTTTTATGCATTTTTTTGGCTGGTGCGACTTATACTCCAGAGAGACGTATAGTCCGGAAAATACGGTAATTAACATAGCTCCAACATGCACAGATCACTCCAAATACAACTTTGAGAGGGTAAATGAGACGGGGAAACAACTATAATATGGTTAAAAGTTCTAAAAAGAAGTCGATTTTACAGAATAGGTCTGCTTTAAACAACTTTTACTTTTTCTTGTTTAGAAGAATTGATGAATGCCTTATACTGAGGACTGTCAAAGATCGGATCTTTTAATCGAAAAGTCAAGAGCCGATCCTCTGTCAGTAAAAGCATTTAAAATCATACAGCACAGAGTTCAGACTTTAGAGGAAGATATTTGACCACTTTTATGATACTGCATTGTTTAAGTACACCAAGACTTTAACAACACAAAATAATATTACAATGTGATAGAGCAACATAAAAATAAGCCGAAATCTACGTTTATCTTAATTGAAGTACTAAAGCGTTTATTAAAGTGTCTGATCTGATTATGAGGGTACTATGGCACAACTGGATGGCATCATTTTAAACACAACAACCAACAGCAGGTAAAATAAAAAAAAATTAAAAAAAATTAAAATAAATCTTTGAGTAAACTAAGCGTTGGCCTGCACAAAGTTTGATGCATAAAACATAATTCACATTATGCAAAACAATGACAACATTAAACATAATTAGCAGTGTAATCCCGTATATTGATGTAGTACAAATCACATTATCTTTTACACGCCATGTCAGTGTGCTTTGCCAACCGATAAATCCAAGCCGGGCAGCGATTCAACGCAAACATTGAGTTATCCTTCTCAATAGACAGGCTGCTTAAGGTGATCACCGATTTTTAATTAGGTCCAGCGTCGAAGCCAATGCTGTGGGATCAATAGAATTAACAGAGACGCTTCAGAAGACTCTTTACCGTTCCTCATCAATAAGAACAGTGAGTGCAGTGGGACATCTCAGAAGGTACCACATAAATGATCACAACAACACATTTATACAACATCTGCTTTACCACAATATACGTTTGTTCGGAATAAGGTCGACGATGTTCCAGTTATGTTTGTGTAATTATCCCTATATTACACTGAAAGAATAATACTCTGATTTTAACTGAAAAATTTGAGCATATTTGTTGTTATGTCACCTCCTTATGGTAAAGGTTTGTATATTTGTATCAATCTCATTAGCACACATTCAAAAATTAAATCATAAATACATAAAAATTTAATAAAAAAAATAAATCTATTATTTATGTTCTTGACACCTATAATAGAGAGGCAAAATTTGGGAAAAAAAAAAACAACTGATTTTTCTGGCATTTTTCTAACTTGCAATAAAGATTAGGTTTGTGATATATATGTATAAAGAGGGATTTTGTTCAGCGTGCACAATGTAAACCAATACAAGAATCCCATGAATATAAAAACATTTTTGAAGAGGACGTTCTATCATCTAAATTCAAATTGTTACTTCGATTCAGTTGCAACACACTGCACAGCCCTAATCTGCAACATCATCATTTACAAGTGGAGGTAGTTATATTAAAAGGTAGCCCTCAGTATCGATACCTGCTCAAACGAGTATCTAGGTTCTACACAAGTTTCAGTATCGATTAGCATCTGATTTTCAACACTTTTCGACATCCCTAAGCCATACACCGCGCGGATGCTGAGTGAATATGGACGGTTTGTTTTTCTGTTAATCCCATGGGTGCGTGCCACGTGGGAGGAGATAATCCACAAACGCAGATGTCCTGTCACAAACGTGAGGGACGATCTATTCTCAGTGATGTAACAGCGGAGGCGGCAAACGCAACATATTCAAGTCGAGATCTGTCTCCTCTCCCGTGTGTCAATAATGGTTTGGTGTGGCTAGAAACAAACACAAGAGGTTTAGGCAGGGCTGAAGGCGTTTAGGTAATTAATCAGGTGATGGTGTCTTAGTAGACCTGTCATAATGCATGATAAATGGCAGAATTTTTTTTGGAAGGTACCGTTTCGTTATGCTAGTGGAGAATTTTTTTTTTTTTTTTTTTTTTTTTTTTTTTTTTGAAGATTTGAGCTGTAGAGAGTCAAATAAATAACTTCTATGACTCATTAAGCGTTTAACGATACTGTACATATAGCATTTTTTTTGGGGAAAATCCTGTTTCAGGGTGATCAAGCCAGTGACATAATGGCATTCAATAATATATCAAAGTTCAAAATGTGTCTGTGTTTTAGTCGGCTAAAATTTGTATTATTTATTATTTTTAGTTTAGGTTCTAAGGAGTTATATGGGACAACAGTTGAAAAGAAAAGTGAATAAGCTGTAGATTTGGGGTTTTTTTGTATTTATATATATTCCAAGGCAGATTATGTCATGTCAAGTCATGATTCACGAGGTTAATCTGTTTTTATATAAATACACACTTGGCACTTTTTCTGCATGAATAGCTGTTTTTGCATGAACTCCGGCGCAGGTGTAGTCTTGTGAGTGCAGTTTGAGTTTTGAGAGTTTTTGCCATGCACCTTTTTTAGTCAGCTAATCAAATTACCTTAGTGAGCTCCAGCCCTAGAGCTACTACGCTAACGCCAACAGTCTTTATGCATCTGCGCTTGACAATAAGTGAGCTTCATGCGGTCACGTGCTGCCTCTCCGGTTACATAAGAGCATTTAGGATTTCCATTGTCAGGACAAGTACAGTGATAATCTGTTACATACTTCAACAGATTTGTTTCTCCAGGTCTCTGATATGAAACACTGTTTGGAATAGTATATGGGTATTATTATTTTTTTTTTTTATTTAAATGCAATTTCTAAATACATTTCTCACCAAAATACCATCTTAAGAATGCTTGATGTCGTATTCATTGTAGTGTTGCAATGGCACTAAAATTTCAAACTTGATTTTGATACTAAGGAATAGACGCAATGCTCAAGACTGATTCCAATACCACAATAGTACTTTTATATTTCCATGTGGCCTTTTATCTGTGTAGCCCTCTGTTGTCCAGGTAGATTTTATTGTGGTCCATGGGCGCATACTAGTCTATGTGGTCTTATACTTGTTCTGATACAGTTCAAGTTCATTCTAAAGCTATTCAGGAAGGTTTTGATACTGGTTTTAGTATGGATTAATATCTGATCTGTATCTGATTCAAAGTGGGAAAAACAGTAAAACACAAAAATCCCTGGTGCTAGTTTTTCATTAATAGTGTTAATATAATAGATTTATCAATGGTTATAAAAACTGCAAATAAAACTTAGAAACCACTACTTCAATCCGCCTGCACCTGCGTGGTCAAATACACAAGGATCAACGTGATTTATTCACTAATAAAAAAAAACAAAAACAGTATTGTAAAAATGTGCACAACACTTCACTAATAAAAATATTCACCTAGCCTTTTTAGGCCAAGCATCTGGATAAGGTTTACAACAGCCACATTTTATATGACTTTTTCTCATTACTTGGAGCTGATCTCATTCACACCTTTGAAATAACTTCACCTAATCCAACTTTAGCAACCTCATGAACTTCAGTGGGGCTTCTACAATGACGTATTTGAATTTACTGACTTAAAGAGGGGGCATTTTACTTCTATGGTCTATTAACTGTGAACATGTTACCTTTTATTGTTTTGAAAATGTTAAATTCACTGAAAAAAATTGATTAACATGTTTAATAAGTTTCAGTTTTGTTTTTGGCACTAGGCGTCCCTCCCTTTGCTCTCCATGCTAAGTCACTCTCCCTTCAGAGCGCGGTCACAACACAATCAGGGTGCATCTCACTATTGAAACTACTGCACATCACATCAGGTTTGTCAAGTTGTAGTGTACAGGGTTGTATCATGCTTTTGTATATTTATGAAAAATGGCCGTGTGGGAGCATGGGTGACATCAGCTTGTGGGCGGAGCTTTGTACAGGCTTGTACTGCTAACTGTAATGAGGGTTCAATTAGTGCCTGGAAGAGATCGAGACTGATGAGGGAACAACATTATAACATGGTAGAAAGCTAAAAAAATCAATTCTGCATAATACCTCTCTTTAAAAAGGCAAGATGCATGATTTTTAACATCTTAAAATCATGAAAAACAGAACTAGTTCATTTTAAACCGCCCTGCCCACTTCTGCTGTAAATGTAACTAAATAGCACTTTCTTTGCTTCCAGTTAAGCGTGAATCCCATTCATTCCCACAGCGATTTCCAGAATAAAGTGAATATGAAAAACAAAAATCCTACAGCAACTCCGTTAACAGTGTCTAAGCCGTGACTAAGTACGTGGTGTGATCCAGCTGGGTTCAAGGCAGAGCTTCGTTAGCTGCAGCCCAGAAAGAACCACAGGGGAGCTGGTGATGCCAGTGAAGCTGGATTACTGATCCCCGGGGTTTTGTTCGGGGGCTGTATGAAGCTTCTCTATTTAACAGCAACATCAGCTTCCTCACTGCTGGGAACCAAACTCTTTATCACCGTGAAGCAGAGGAGGATGGGAACAATCGGCCCCTGGTGTTGGGGATCATTAAATCATTTAGTGTTGTGACGGTACTAAAATTTTACTTGATTTTGATGCTCAATACTGATTCTGATACCACAATGATAATAAAAAAAACACTTAATCTGTGCAAAAGAGTGACATTTTTATGATTATATGGTAGTACTTTCTTTTATATTATTATGTGGCCTTTATATCTGCGTCTTATACTTGTTCTCATACAGCTCAAGATCATTCTAAACCAATTCTGTCCTGCCAATGAGACTTTTTTAGTACTGATACCTGCTCAAAAGAGAATCTAGTAGTAGTAGGAGTAGTATCTAATCGATACTAGTTTTAGTATCTGATTTTTGATACTTTTGACAACCCTACTGTGAAGCAGGGGGGGGGGACACAAACAGTCCGACCTTTGGTGTTGGGAATTCATTGTATCATTACTGACAAGTATTGATAAAAGTGTAAATCAAAGTCTGATCTGTGGCGAGTGAGTCAATATTGGATCAATATCATTAAAGGGTACACACATGCACGGTCACCACTAGTTGCGTAATTTAAGTGGATTTCAATCAGATACTACGGCAGCTGCACTTAGTACTTCTCAGCATCTGTTGGCTGGTAAGAAGCCACGCCTACAAACTTGTACTGAACATCTAAAATTAAAGAACAGGTACTATGCAAAATCACTTTTTTTTTTTGGCCTTTCTACCATGCTATAATGTTGTTCCCTCAATAAAAACATGCCTGAAGAAATTTTTTAGATGTCATCCATGCATGTTTGAGTATTTTAGCGATCTCTCTCACCCTATTTCTGTGCAATGCTCTGCCCACAAGCCTAAGGTTATCCATGCTCCAACACAATGATTCTCCATAAATATACAAAAGCATGATACAAAACTGTACACAGCAGCTTGACAAACCTGATGTGATGTGCAGTAGCTTCATTAGAGGGATGCAGACTGATTGGAAGTCAGGAGTGGCAAAGGAAAAGGAGACTCAGAGAATCAAAAACGAAAGTGAAACTTACAAAACATGTTAATTTGTTGTTTTTGGTGAACGTAGCATTTTTAAAACAATAAAAAGGTAACATGGTGATCTAAATGTTAGCAGAATACACAGAAGTAAAACACCCGCAAGTGTCACGATAACACATCTACAGAGAAATACTGCGAATAAACAATAACATTTAAAATACTTAATCCTATTTTATCGTTATTGTGTCAGAGGCATAATCACAGTGGCCCATTTTAAATAAACAGAGCTCCAACAAGTGAGTCAACCAATATTTAGCCAGAGAAGTGACTTATTCAACCCTCTAAAGCTCAGATTTTATGATATTACAACAGAAGTCCCACAAATCTCTCTTGTAAAGAAAATGTGGACATGACAAATACTGTGCCCTAAAATACTGCTCCAGCTTTCATATTAAAGTGCAATCTTTCCTCATCTCAACTATAATAAAAAAAAGACTTTCTCCAACCCCTGGCTACGAGTCTGTTTATATCTAAAAAGATTCCCCTCACTTAGGATTCGGGCTGCGCTCTCATTAGTCTAATGCTGTATTTGGCAAGGGCTGTCGAACCTTGTTGTGGAGCTGGCTGGACACTTCCACTCTCCAATGGCTCAAAAATCACTCTCTGTCACACTATGGTGAACAAACTCACACTAGGATCTTCAAATAATGTCAGTGAAAGCAGGTCAAGAGAAGCCATGCTGGTACAGGTCTGCAACAGTCTTAGCACTAGCTCTGGAACATCAACGTCAATACTACGACTTAAACTTAAAGGGGGGGCGTTTTACTTCTATGGGGTATTAACTGCTAACACATAACATATTTAGATCACCATGTCGCCTTTTATTGCTTTGAAAATTCTATATATTCGGTGAAAACAATGTATGAACATGTTTTGAATATATATATTTATAGAGAATAGTCGTGTGGGAGCATGGATGACGTAGGCTTGCGGAGCTTTGCACAGAATCTTACAGCTAACTGCAAGGAGGGTTCGAATAGGCCAAGGAGAGATCGCTAAATTGCTCAAACATGCATGGATGACATAAAACCACTTCAGGTGTGTTTTTGATGAGGAAACAATATTATAACATGGTAGAATTTTTTTTTTTTTTTTTAGCTAATACCCCCGCTTTACGAACATTAATTGAGTAAAGTGTAATATAGTCTATAAATGTGTACGTCACTATTCTCATGTGTGGACAAATATAGCGCAAATGTTACTGTACTCAATTATTTTTAATAGAAAACCAGACATGACTTTATTTCTGTATTTCGTGTTTGGTTGGTCAGACCAAAAATACCTTAAGAAAACTAAAGACAATTGAATATTTTGGTTAGGGAGTGTTACACAATATATATCACTATCCAAATTTGAGTCGTTGCAAATATCAAATCACTCAGGCTGCGATTATTTAGATAATGCAATGTCCTCTGCAAAGAACTAAATAACTTGTCTGAAATGCATGCGATTCTTAGATTAGTTCATCAGTTCATATTTCAGTTCTCCATTGACTGTATATATAAATAAATACACATAAATATACGTTCCACATGGGCGCACTTCGGGCTCCAATTCCCATTAGAAAACTGTGGCCCTCTCTCTGTAACTGCTGCAGTGAGCCTCGTCATTTCAGTCTTAAAATGGCCGTATTAACCCGCTCTACGTGATCCTATATTTTGCTATTGTGTCTTTAACTCAAGATATGAACATTAATAACAGACGAATCAGGCACCTTCTTTCCCCGAGGTCAGGTTTGATTGACAGCGTTGCCATGCTGCCCGCTCCCTGCTAAACCAGCGATGCGGTTTAGCAGGAAGGGGCGTTACCTTCAACAGCCTCACTTCGGATTGGCTCTCTGGTTGTTAAGATACTCTCGGTCGGAATTCCTAATATGCAACTTGGTGCCAGATTTGCCCCATACCAGCTGGCCTCGGTGAGCTTCATTTGACTGGAGTCTAACGCTATGGGTGACGTCACACTTACTTAGTCCACTTCTTTATAAAGTCTATGGTCTTCTCCCAAACACTACGGCTCCTGGAGTTTTTTACAATGCGCACTCTGAACAGAATCACAGTTTATAAATATAAATCACAAATCGAATCACGAAATCACAATACAATATGAAAAATCGCAGTGGTATTTTTTGTCCATAATCGTCCAGCCTTAATTTTGGTTATAAATATGAAGTGTTGTGTCATCATACTGTATTATTCAAAATACATATTGCGCTGACATAACTGAGCACCAAACTGCCCAACGCCAATATAATGTAGGGTTGTAGGCCTTTAGACAAAAAAATAAATCGATGGATAGGGTCTTGGACTAATCATTTTATTTAGATTATTAAGACTTACATGGGCCAAAAGCAGAAAGAAGTTACTGAGAGTGAGTTAGCTGAAGATTTGACAGATTAAAGAGTTTAATCTGTCCTTATATTAATACAGTATACAGTATTAACTCCCATGCAGGTGTAGTCTTGGGTAGTTCAGTTTGGGTCAGATACGCGGAGATACGTAATCATTTCGAGAGCATTTGCCACGCCCCCTTTTTAGTCAACTAATCGATCAACGGGACATGTCTAAAGTCGACCGAGAAGTTCTCCAGTTGACCACAGCCCTAACACAATGATGACACTGGTGGCCTGTATCCACGTGGAGGCATCACTGTAGTAAATAAATGAATGCAATGGGCACACGCTCTCCATTTTCTCCTAAAGCTTCACATGTGGTTAGCATTAGCCTCGGGTCATTAAACCTGAACGGCTTTTTCTATTGTCTGAAGTGTGTTTATGTCGAGACAAAAGTAGGGGACAAACAATAGAGCCAAACCATCTGGTGAGCTGGTGCACCGTGCAAACATACAAACTGGGCAGGTTGCATCGCTCCACTCTACAGATGGTCCACGTTTAAAACCGAATAGTATCAGAAAGTCAGATACTAATCAATATGAACTTTTCCTGAATAGCTTTAGAATGATCTTGACCATATATACCTGGACAACTGAGAGACCACATGGTAATATAGAAAGTACTATTATTTAATGTTGAAAATGACATTCTACCATCTATTCCTTAGTATTGAAATTTAGTTTGAAATTTTTTGACAACACTAAAACAGAAATACATACAGTTGAGTTATTTATAGTTTTAATATTGTGTACGTCTGCATCCAGAGACGGGGTAGTGCACTGACCTGATTTTAGCTTATGTCACTTCAGGCCTGGGGCACTAAAGGATACTAAAGATTATCATAATGTGGAGTCTCAAAAGCAGCATCTTAACCCAAATATAGAAATATAGATGTTACGCAGTCCTATTTCCCAATGCTTTTGAATGTTATGTCAGCCAGTAACAATTTCTCCAACTCTCATTTAAAAGTGCACAGTGTAACTTGTCTGGTACAGCGTCCACCACCTGCTTGTCCCCATGTAGAGGTTATAGCTTTGCCTAGAAAGTGCCACAGTATAATGGTATTTGACTCTAGATGCTACAAAGTCAAGTCACGGGTCAGATCTGTGGAGAGTCAACCTCGCTCACAAAGAGAATGCAAGATATTCAAGCCAGTTTTGAGTAATAAACGGCATTGGTACTCTCATTTCTATTAGTAACTAGACACTAAAACTCATTATATAACACCAAAAATCCCCCCCATCTGTATTAAATATTATCGGCCAATAGAATGTTGAGATGTCATCTGAAGCCCAGCGCTAGTTAGATCTGTATGTTTAATGCCATTCTGTGGAACATTCCAGGCAAAGCAATAATATCTCCACGGAGACAAGCAGCAGGCAGACCCTAGACCGGAAAGGTCACACAGTGCGCAAAAAAAAACTAAAAAGAGACACATCATCGAGACATTAGGCAGACACCACATGTGCAGTAAAGTAGAGCATTTAAAAGACCCATATTACTTTATTTTCTGATCTATGTTATAATGACACTTCCTCATCGTTTCGTTTCATTCACACATGTTTAACACACAAATCCTGCATATTTAGGCTGAGTTTGTCTCTCAAACAGAAAACGCTCTGTTCCACCTTGCGATGTCATCATGTGGTAATACAGGAAGTGCTCCAGTGTGTTTTTAAACTCCATACACCTTCACTAGAATAATTTGGATGATTTCAACCCTGGACTTGTCATCTCTACTAAAACACTTCATGACATCACAAAGTGGAACCGGGGCATTTTGAGCTTTGGAGATGTAGACAGACTAACAATGCTGAATTACTCAAACATGTGTGAATGAAACAAAACACAACTCCAGGTTTGTTTTTGATGAGGAAACACCATTATAACATGACTTAAAGAATGTATTTTGTGTAATATAGGACCTTCAACACTTTTACACAACTCCACACACTTGTTGCCAACATGATCACCCTCAAACTCAAAGAAAAGTTGAAGGTAGGACCAGACCAGACCAGAGGAGTGATCCAGCAGCAGCGCGGTGTCCTCCCGCCCTGTCCCCGGCCGCCGTGCGCAGCAGGACGGCCACATGGTCCAAGCCACGCCGCTGAAACGCTCAAACACCACACCACAGCGTCCAGAAGAGCCCTTAAACCCGTTCAACCTGCGCAGCATCAACAACAAACACGTCTACAGCGCAAACACGACAGGACAGTGAGTGATCCCACCTTTGGCACGGTCATGCAGGGCGAGTTTGTGCAGGTGCGTCTTCACTTTCACCAGGAGGAGCGGAGTTGATGGAGGTCTGGAGGAGCGGCGCGCACGGCTCAAGTTAGGACAGCCCCACAGGCATGTTACAAAGTGCTGACGGTGCCCCACTTCACCTTGAGAGTCCAACGGGAAGAAAACAAAGTACCACCAGCCGCCGCCGCCGCCACCACCACGGTGAGGAAGAAGAGGAAGAAGAAGAGGAAGAAGGAGGGAGCACCCGCGGAGGAAAACACCACCAGCCCGGGAAGAAGGGCGTGCGCGCGGGCGGGGGGATGATGAGGAGAGATGGAGCAGGATGCGACGAAGAGGCGAGGGCGGGGCCAGCCTGTCCTACATGGCCCAGTCAGGTCAGAATGCATGGGTTATCCTCGAGAAAAATGTCGAAATAATACCATATTTTATTTCTAAAGGTCCTATATTACGCAAAAGTGATTCTTGTAAGATTTAAGTCATGTTATAATGCTGTTTCCTTATCAAAAACATCCATGGAGTTGTGTTTTGTTTCATTCACACATGTTTGAGTAACGCCGCTTTATTAATTTGTGTGTCTACATCTCTTAAAATGCTCTGTTCCACCTTGTGATGTCATGAAGTGGTAGTTTTCAAGGTATGAGCTACATTTTACTTTTAGTTTAGTATATGTTTACAAATTCCAAGACTGAAATTATCCAAATGATATTAGTGAAGGTGTATGGAGTTTAAAAACACAGTGGAGCACTTCCTGTGATACCACATGATGACATCACAAGGTGGAACAGCGTATTTTCTGTTTGAGAAGAACTCAGCCTAAATATGGAGTTTTTGTGTGTTAAACATGTGGAATGAAACAAAACACAACTCCAGTTTTGTTTTTCATGAGGAAATATTATAATATAAATCAGAAAATAGCTTACAATGGGTCTTTTGAACAATACACCTAAAGTTGGATGAAAATAAACACCAGGTGACACCACTATATCGCCATATGTAAATACTGCTCAAATCTGTGCACTGCCTCTATTTTGGAGGTCACAATATGGTCCCTACAAACAGCTGTGATGTGATTCACTTTGTCGCCCCCTTATGGTAATCCCCTGTAATTCAATTAAAGTTACAACATTTGATCATTTAAATACTGTGCAGTTCCTCTAGGAAAGCATCAATTTGAGACAGCATGATGAAAAGTACACAGAAACAAAGCAGATTTAGTAAAATTTAATATCTACAATTATACTTCCATACAGGTGTACAGAATCATTTACCTTTTTGAGTGGCTCATAAATCGTTAAGTTACACAATATACAGAAGCAGGATGCTGGGACAAAAGTTGTAAAAATATCTTTACATCTTTTGACTATTTTGCAGCATTTTAGAGCTGTTCAGAAATGGAAGTATGGACTAATAACATGCCAACATAAATGAGATGGCGGTGCAGGCAAAGACTAGGAGGAGAAGATAGGTACATAGAAGGTGCGATGGTGAGAACTTTTGTGTAGAAGCAGCACGGCATGGCAAAATAGATTTCTGGGATTACCAAATGTAATATATATTAAATTTTGAATTAGTTGTTGCTACATTTTATAACACTAAACATTATCCAAGTGCCGTCATGCCTTGCTGCTAGATTTCTTTTTGTGAATAAACAAAATGACAATGAACACTATATGAAAATGTAAAGGGTTGTTACTTCCAGGTCCAAATGGCAACTTCACATCTGATTTCTCGCTTTATTTTTTTTACGCTATGTTACAGTTCTATGTTTCTTATTCATTAATCAACCACAAACTGTATCAGATATGTAAATAATCTCACAATTACATATTACATTAGATTACCTTTGTGAATATCTCACTAACTGCTGGGCACCGCAACTCTGGCTTAGCTTCACTTCCTACCTCAACCTTGTACACTTTGTCACACTTTGTTAGTTTTAATGTGTCGTCACCAAGAAGAAGGGACTGAATTGTAAACTTTTCCAATATTTTCAGTCACCCAATGCTCCTTGAACCCGGAAGTGACATCACTCTTAACAATCCTATAACAATCTAATGTATAATGAGAGAGGAATCAACTGAACAGCTATGATGAACATGTGAACCAAAAAAAAAAAAAAAAAAATCGGCAGAGGAGAGTCCCGTTTTCCAGTTTTTCAATAGATGTGTCTTTTCAGTCAAAAGCGAATTGTAGAACCAGACTGTAGTGTCATCTCTTCAGTGCTCCTCTAGTCTTCTTCATCATCATCATCTTCTTCCTCATCGTCATCTGTTTGGTCCCGAGCATCAAGGTCATCTTCATCCTCAACCTGTAAGCACAACATCACAGTCTGACTAGAGTAAACCACGCACACAAAATTTAAGCCGTTTAAGCTACACAGGAAAGTCATTTTTTAATGAAGACCAATTGTGCTCATGTCTGCTGTATAGTTATTATCTCTGACATCAGGGATCATTATATTATAATTTGGAAATTTTAAAATCGCAATATTCATCTAAAGGGACTTAAAATAAACACATCCGCTGACTTAGAAAATTGTGGTGCCCAGTGGGAGCTGACGTCGCCGTGCAGCTGTAAACGAAAAGGGGAAACAACCATTACAAGGTTAAAAACTCTAAAAAGTAAATTTTGCATAATAGGTCTGCTTTAATAGGTTGTCGTTTTGTGGAAAGAGTGAAATTTGATCTGTTGTGAACAGATATAATTTTATGTATTATAGGATAAACTGATAAATTAAATAATTTAAAGCAATCTTTTATTTTAACCAAAAGCCTCTGTTCTGTTCCTTACATCTTCTTCATGCACTTTAGAGATCATTCATAAATAATCATGTTTATAAATAGATACTGCAGGAAGCGGAATAAAAAAATAACTATAAATAAGTCCAACCTAAGGACCTTAAGCTCAACAACATTGGAAATTACTGCACAAAAAAAGTTAGTTTTAGTGTTGTCAAAATAAAAAAAAATTCAAACAATTTCGATTGTAAGGAATAAACTTGATACTCCATCGATTCAGATACCACAATCTTTCTTTAGACAATAGAATGCGATTTTCAACATTAAATCATGGTACTTTTTATATTCCCATGTGTCTTATATCTCTGTGATCCCTCAGTCGTCCAGGTTCGTTCCACAGTGGTCCATGGGTGTATACTAGTCTGTGTCTTATACTTGTTCTGATGCAGCTCAAGATCATTCTAAAGCTATTCAGGAAAGGGTCATTTCTGTCCTGTCAAAGTGACTTTTTTAGTATCAATAAATGCTCAAATGAGTATCTAATTTTAAAATATTTTTGACAGCCCTAGTTAGAGTTTGTGTACCGTCTCTCCCAGCTCCTTGAGTCTCTGTCGGAGGTTGTGTATCTTCTGGTCTTGGTCGGCCAGCAGCATGAGGAGGTCGTCCTGCTCCTTCTTGGATTCCTGCACGTCCGTTTGGAGTTTGGACTTCTCCGTCTGCAGGATGGCCACAGAGCTGGTTGCTGAGGCTAGCTCCAGCTCCAAGTTTGCCCGGCTCTCCGACAAGCTCTTGAGCTCCCCCTGTCGTAAAACAGATAAACAACCTGAAGCTCACGGCGGCTGATTATACCATATTGACCTTATTCTGGAAGTTGCTGTGAGCGCCGCCATCGTCAATCGAGTTGTATTATTTTGCATGGGGCTGCCGATCTTGACAGAAAAGAAGTTCTATACTGTCTACAAAGCTGTTTTAGACCCTCCCAGAGAATTGGTGCATTATTGACTTGTTGGTCACATAAACATTGAGCATTTTACACAAATCAACCTACTTTATAATCAGCAATTGATCATGACAACACACAATGTTTTGATGGCAACAATTACACCAATAAAACAGGGAAATAAATCGTTCATCCAAATTAGGTTATATGATAAACATGGTTGAACTTCTGGATTTTATTGCGATGTCATTGCGGTCCTTGGGACATTTCATACCGTTAAGGGGTTACTGGCCTTAAAAAGTTTGAGAAACCTGATTTAAAGGGCCAATAATATGCAATTTTTTTGCTCTATGTTATTTATAATGTTGTTTCTTCATGAAAAAAATATCTGGAGTTGTGTTTTGTTTCATTCTCACGTTTAACACACAAACTCTGCATAATTAGCCTGTGTTCTCCTCTCAAACTGAAAACAGTCCACATTGTGATGTCATGAGGTAATAATAATAAGTGCTCTAATAAAGACTAATAAACCAAGATCACTGAAATATGTGCGAATGAAACAAAACACAACTCCGGGTATGTTTTTGAGGAGTTAACAGCATTATAACATGGCTTAAAGCTCACAAGAATCCACTTTGTGTAATGTAGGACCTTTAACTCATTCTGCTATCAAAACTTCAATGACTACCATTGTAAACAAAAACCAAAAAAAAAATGCAGAAAAAAAAAGTTAAAGATAATTCGTAATTACATGTGATGTTAGTAAATAACTGAAAGTCTACTTCACTTCCAGTGGCCTCTGTTCTGATGACAGTATTTCACAACATGTTTAAAATATGTTATTGTAGTATTTGCAGTATTTTTGTAATTTACTTTACCTTTAGTCTCTCTGTCTCTGATGTCTGTGCAGCAAGTCTGTTCTCCAGCTCTGTCACTTTGGCACCGTCTTCTGAACCGTCACAGCTTTGAACCGTGTCTGATGCCTGAAAAGAGACAAAGTGAATATTATTGTTTCCTTGTTTAATAAAGTTTTGCCTTGAATTTCATGTGTAATTTACCGTTGTGGCTTCAGCTCTTCTCAGCAGCTCTTGTCTCTCTGTCTGTAGTTGGCTAATTTCTGTTGACTGAGCTTGAACCTGACTCCTCAAAGCCTCGAGCTCCTAAAATATGAACAAATGTGAATAATGCATTTCACCATTTTATTTGACAAAACAATCTCATATAGCTGTAGTCTTTAGTTGATCGGTTAGTTGTGTCTTAGTCGACTGATGCACATTTTGGTTGACTATTTACTTTAGAGTAGAGGGATTTATATGGGACAACAGCAGAAAGGACAAGTGAGTGAGTGAATTGGCTGAAAATTTGGGATTTTATTTTTGGTATTTATATGTAGGCAGATTAAACTCATGATTCACAAGTTCAATCTGTGTTTATATAACTATATAACTGTTTCCTAGCACGTTTTCTGCATTAACAGTAGTTGTAGTATGAATTCCCATGTAGATGTAGTCTTGTGAGTGCAGTTTGGTTTAGATACATAAAGATATGCAATAGTTTTGAAAGCTTTAGCCACTCCCCCTTTTTAGTCGACCAAGAATTTCTTTAGTCGACTAAAGCCCTACAATCGTATTAAAGTAGATACATGTTTGAATAATTGACACAAACCTTAAGTAGTTCTGTGTTTTCAGATGGAGCATCTGGTGACTCTGTTGATACTGTTGCTTCTGATCTCTATGTGACACAGTGGAAAAAAAAAACTATGATTAATACATGTACAATGAAAATAATGTCACTTTTTCTTATTGCAGGTCTGAAATCATCTAACTGATTCTAATGAAAGTGTACGGAGTTTAATAACACAGTACACTTCCTGTATTACCACATGACATCACAAGGTGGAACAGATTGTTTTCTGTTTGAGAGATAAAACCCAGCATAAATGTGCAGGGTTTGTGTGGTAAACTGACTGAGGTAAATAGCGTAAAGTAGGCCCTTTAAACCCTACTAATATTTCCACATTCACTTTTATATTACTAACCAGTGTGTTGATGAGTGAATCCTTGTCACCGAGTTGCGTCTGTAGGAGTGTGTTCTGTTTGCGGAGCTCCTCCACCTCGTCCCGTAGCTGTGTCAGCTCCTCGGTCTGCACCCCGTTCACCTGTGCCACGTCCCCCTGGCCGTTGGGCTGGTTTTGATTGTCCTTACCTGGAAATATGAGACACATACTTTAAAGAGAGGGTATTAACTGCTAACACATTTAGATGACCATGTTACATTTTATTGTTTGGAAAAGGCTTTATTTGCTGAAAACAATATATTTAATAATGTTTAATAAGTTTCAGTTCTGTTTTTTTACGGTCTGAGTCCCCCCCGTCTTTGCTCTCCCCCTTCAGAGCGCTATCACATTACAATCCATGTGCATTCCACTGATGAAATCGCATCAGGTTTCTGAAGTTCTAGTGTATTGTTTTGTTTCGTGCTTTTGTATATTTATGGAAAATTGCTGTACAGGAGCATGGGTGATGTAGGCTTGTGGGCTGAGCATTGGCCAGCATCGTACTAGCTGCAAGGAAGATTTGAATAAGGCCTGGGAGAGATTGCAAGATTAATGCATGCATGGATGGCATCTAAATCCTCTTCAGGCATGTTTTTGATGAGGGAATAACTAGAAATAGACTGATATATTGATTGGCTGGAATATATGGCCGATATTTGGACTTTTTAGTGTATCGGTTATTTTGTTTTGGTTGACCTGCTGCCTTAAAAATACATACAAAGCTTTATATTATTACTTTAATATGAACAACTGCACTATATTTGATACACAGCACTCTTATAGGTTTGTGGTTAAAAAAAAAAATCTGTGGGTCAGTTTGTAGTCAATATTAATTACATTAGTTGAGGAAAATGATCAAAATCTGCCCTATATAATCAGCCCAAAAATATTGTTGAAAATATTTTGCATATTTGAGCGGCACATACTTACACCTTCTGGGCGCTCCTATGACCTTTCTGGTATAGATTGTCTGACCAGTTAATATTAAAAGCGATTTCTGTGCGTACGCTGTGCCGTTATTGCTTTGGTATAAATTGGGGGTAATAATACTCCCCTTCAACTTTGAATCACCCTGAATGGCATCATAGTATGATAAATAGTGTCAAAAGTGAGATTAAACACAACCTGAATATACAAAATCTGTAAAGCATTTAGTGAGGAATTACACTTACACTGGTTTTCCTAGAGTGGCTCTCCACCAAGGACATTTTTCTCAATACAGTATGCTTATTACCAGAAGAGCAAATATATAAAAGAAACTAAACGGTGATGGTCTTGGCTCTGAAAGCTGGTATGAGTGGGAATACTAGTAGTCACTGTGGGGGACAAACCTAATTTAAGCTTGAGGATGTTGTACTGGTCCTTATGCTGCTGGATCTGGGAGAGCTGTTGTGTGATCGTAGTCTGTAGTTGTTCGTTCTGTGTCGACACTGAGGCTACTTGTTCTTTCAGCTTCTGGATCTCAGCATCCTGAAAATCATAATAAATTAATGAATAAATAAATCATCAAGATCCAACTCAAATACTTTCCATTTCAGAGTTATATGTTATTGACCGAGGCCTGGTGCTGACCTGTTCTCTGATTAGTTCTTTGTATTGGGTTACAATGTTGTCATGTTGTTCTAACGTTTTCTTAACTTCCTCTTCCTTCTTCTCTTCCTCACTGGATTTGTGAACGGCCTTTGTTATCATCCCTGTGAACAATAACAGGTTAAACTTTCAGATCAGCACTTAAAGAGGCCCTGTGGGGGAGGGTCTGCCATCTGCTTTTCTCCATGGAGATCTTATTCTTTTCCTTGAAATGTTCCATAGTATATGGTCACAAAATGTACAAGTTATATCTATGGAAAGGTGACCCTGCTCAACATAATGTATGTTTCTAGGGTATTTCTGAACAATAAAACACCCATTATGAAATAAACGATAGATGGATAAAAAATAATGCTATACTTTGGACTTTGGAACATTCCAGTCAAAGCAAGTCCATCTCCATGGAGACAAGCTGGTGGCAGACTCTCCACCAGAAATGTTACACATTGCACCTTTAAAGAGGGGCTATTACACTTACATGGGGTATTCATTGCTAACACATAAGATATTTGGATTTTTGATGCTTTGATTAAGTCACTCCTCCTTCAGAGCGCCATCACATTACAACTGTGGTGCATCCCACTAACGACACTCCCGCACATCGCATCAAGTTTGTCAAGTTGTTTTGTATCATGCTTCTGTATATTTAGTGGGACAATTAACACTTTTAAATTGCAATTAATTGCATGCTTCAATTGTAGGTTTTTGGCTCCTAAATAGCTCTTTATTTCACCATTTAGTCTTAAATATACGGTAGCATTCTCCCAATAGTTCTGTTTTGACTTGGATGTTTTTCAGTCTATCTGTAACCGAGTTATTTAAGAATAATATCTACATTAAAAGGCTCAGTATTAGCATATTGCATCATCTAATGTCTACATTCAAATATACGAATGCATCTGAAAAAGCTTCAAAAGATTAAATCACATTCCAAAGTTTCTAATCCTGTGCTTGTCCTGTGGAGTCTGCTGCTCTTTTCTGCTCACTATGAGCCTAATAGTCCTGGCTTAGTCTTGCTTTACTCTGAGTTTATGAGTTGTGTCTGCTAAAGATTTAATTAACACTTTGAGTTACTTTGTGTACGAATTGTGCCATACAAATAAACTTTCCTTGCCTATAGCATTGGTGAAAGCTCTAAAAAGTTGATTTTGCATAATACCCCCTCTTTAATGACTACATCAAAAAGATGTTGCTGACCCTCCAGATCTTTGACTAGTTTGGTGAACTCATGGTCGAACAGCATTTGCTCTGGAGAGGGGAACACGGGCTGTGGTTTCTGCGCCGCTCGGGAGTAGAGCTCATGTTTTGTGATAAAACCCAGTTTCTCTACAAAGTTCTCTTTTCCAATTCGCTTCTCTATCAGCTGCTTTAGCTTCTCCCTGGAAAACAAAAAACAAAACACAGTTGTACACATTACCATATCTGTTATCTGCTGACACTTACAGGTAAGAATAGACAAAATACACTTTAACCCCATATATTAACAAGATAGACATGTCATGATAATCACTCTACATCGACTTATCGTTCAATATATGAAAATTGGTGCAATAGATTTTGGGACTCTGTACTGTACCGTATTACACAGAATGTACACACGATAATATTTGAGCTGTAGAGTGTAGATAAAGAACCAATTATGGCCAATTATTGGTTCATTCTGCTGTTTATTTGTTGGAGCTCAGGCCTTTTAATGATACCGTATATTTAAAAATTGGTTTACTATGTTTATCCTGCTTTATTGTTATTGTGTCAGTGGCTTAAAGTAGTTTCAATATTATCGTTTATGATGATACTCCTCTATAGCAATACAATGTGCTTCAAAATGTGCCATTGTGACAGGTCTAGTTTAAGGCATACTTTGTTTTCCTGAAATACACAAGCATTTATTAATTTACAATCGTTTCCCTTCAGTGAGCTGGTGTAAACTTACTTTGTGTAGTTCTCTAGTGAGTTGTCATTGTAGTAGATGCAGATGCCAAGAAGCAGGGCACACAAACCCTGAACAAGCCGTTCATCCTCTCCCAGGTTCTCTGAGATTTGTGCTGTCAACTGTTTCATTCCCAAGTGAAGGATGTATAAGGGGTCATGATAATATAGGGTTCTTAAAAGTACAGAAAATCAGACACTAAAACTAAAAACTAGTATCAAAAGTAAATATTAATTTGAGCAGGTATCAATACTATAAAAGTCACATTCACAGGACAGAATTGAACATTTCCTGAATAGTTTTTGAATGATCTTATCTCCAGCACAGGCTGATATTTTGTTTTGGACGATTTGTTGTCTAAAAAAATACACATAATGCGTTATATTAACACTTTAATATGAAGAGATAGCTGCACAAAACATGACTACACACTAGGTTTGTTGTAAAAAAAAAAAAAAAAAAAGGGAGCTTATGGGCAGTTTTTAGTCAATTTAAATACCGTAATTTCACAGCCATAGGGCGCACCGGATTATAAGGCGCAGCTTTAGTTACGGGTTCTTTTTTTGTGCTTTTTCTGCATTTAACACATACAAAAGTCGCACCGTTAGCCCAAGCATCCACAATCCATTCACAAATCATCGCGTAACTCGCCCGGCACGGCGTGTTCGCCGTCTGTCATCCATCGCTCCCGCGATGTTCGCAACTTTTAACTGCGCCTTATAGCCGTGAAATTACGGTACATAATAAAGACATAATTTGGGGAAAAAAGCTGAAATCAGACCAAAATATCAGCAGATCGTATTGGCCATTGGTTGCTCTGGATTCTAAACAATCTGTATCAGGCATGAAAAAACATATTGGTATACGCCCATGGACCACTATGAAACCTACTTGTGCGACTGAGGGAGTACACAGATATAAGGCCACATCGCTATATAAAAGAAAGTACTACAATTTAATGTTGAAAATCACATTCTACTGTCTAAATAGAAGAGTGTTATTTTTTATTTATTTTATTTTTTTATCATCATTGTGGTATCAGAATCAGTATTGAGCAGCAGGTCTATTACTTAGTATTGAAATTGAGTTTCAGATTTTAGTGTTGTGACAACACTATGATAATATGTATCACAGTATCAAGTGCTTTGTTTACATTGTGCTTTTTGAATCAACAGTTTGTAAATGAAGGATACAAATGGAACGTTTTCCTGGTTGTGTAGAAAGTGTGTGACGGCGATGGGACAGTTGCTGATCCAGGTACAAAGCAGCATGAGGAGCCCCACTCTGGTCTGCACTTTACTGCCCTGAGGAAGACAACGCATCAAACGTCAATCACAAACCTTATGCTTTAAAACTAAACAGGTCCAAAGAGACACATTATGATGGCAACATGTCCATTTGTAGCCTCATGGTCAAAATACTTATGACCATGTTTTTGTGGCCTTATTAGGACATGTAGCATTGCATTATACTGTACACTAGTCAAAAGTTTGGACACACTTTTTCATTTTCAAAGGGTTTTACCCAAGTGCTCTTCTTGTTGAGGATCAGGCAACGCTTAAAGCAGGACAGAGTCACTTTAGAGACAGGCGGGATTTAGAAAATATTCAAAAGCCTTTATTGAATCATGGCCGATTTCTTTAAAAACTCCAAAATGTACTGGCCTTACTGGGCCTTCATCAGGATGAAAAAAAACATAGAATGAGAAGGTGTGTCCAAACGTCTGACTGGTAGTGTAGCTCTGACCATGTTTTAGTGTGTGGCTTTATTAGGACATGTAGCGTTGCATTGCATTATATTGCATGTGACTGATGATCTAATATTTGAAGGTACTACAATTGATATAGTAATATACAGCTTCACAAACCAAGCTGTATTTAAGGTAACAGAATAGATAATAAAATGTTCAAACTGTTAGTTAGTTTTATAACAAATGATTGGCAGAACATGCAATGCATTTACATAAGCTACATTTCATCAAAGCAAGAGCTAAAACAGCACTGTTTGACAGTACTCTTCTTCAACCATTTGTATCAATAATTCATAACATTTCTACAATTACAATAACAGCACATGCAAAGCAATAATTCTGAAATAAATATATTTGTCCATGCAATTCCATGACAAAGGATAAAGTTGCTTTTTTGATCCAAATGGCTCCATGACAATGTGGTTGTGTTCAAAACTCAGTCTCATGGAGATTGGAAAGGCAGCAGTGTCAGGTCTACAGCAGTGAAGCAGGTGTATGCAAATCTAATGCAAACATGCTTTACAATCCTCATAGTGCTCCAGCAGCAAACATGTGTAAAATACTCTATGTCCTGCATTGTGGCTAATTTCATCTGCATTCCAACTGCAATGACTGGGGAATCAATCACCTTTTGAGACTTTGTCTTGGACAGAATGCAACAGTGACAAAAACAAGAGGAAAATAATGACTAACTATCAATGTAGTGAAAACTATGGATGATACTAAAATCCACATCACATTACACTGTAATTAATATGACTGCATTTGATTACGTTCTAACTCAGCTTCTTGTTGTGCTTGTGATAATCTACAGCACGTCCAAAATATATGCTGTTTACAAAGTTGATAATGTTTGCATGGCAAACCTGTGAGTCAACATTCCAGGATTTTCCTCAAGAACAGGAACAACTTGAAACTAAAGGAATCTGCAGCAGATTGGAGCTTGGAGGTTAGAGACTGAGCAATTGTTTTTAATAAAGTATATTGTGTAGTTCATTTTCAAACAAATCAGGATGATATATGGCAATAAAAGTATTTTTAATCTGACTAGCCATCAGAAATATATTCTAAATTAAATATTCTTCTGTTACCACGTCAAGCAGAAGAAAAGGATGCAAATTAATCCAATTATGAACAATAATACACACTGAACAGTAGGGAAAAAAATCAAAAACATATTCAGTACAGATTCATAATTCATTTCATGGTTCAAATGACTTATTTTTCGTATCAAGTTAAAAAAAAAAAAAAAAGTTTAGTAGATCTCTTGTGGAGTAACACACATTGGTGATGTTAAAGGGTAAATGCTTGTAGCCTTTTCCACAACACATTTTTGCCCCTGAGTGATTTGAATATTCGAGCTCATTTCATCTTAAATCTGAATAGTTAGTAACATAGATTCAGTATCACACAGAAAAAAGCTGAAACCTCAAAGTTGAAATTCATAGCAAACACTTAATAGCTGAGAGGCAGGTTAGGAGGACACTAGGAGAAAAGGAACTCCTAAAATAGCACCATCGTGTATCTGTAATAACAACCCCAGGAGAAGAGGGAGGGTAAGGTCTAGAGCTGCACCACTTTGGATAAAGATTGAACAGATTTTTCTGAAAATTTCTGCGTTTAAATTTATGATTAATATTTAAAATGTAGAATTCGGTCCACAGTGCACATAAGAAGACTGAAACTGATAAATCAATATCAGAATCCCATGAATATTTAGAACAGAGCCAATTAGTTTGTAGAGGTTCAAACTACAGGTAGAGCAAGATGTATCCATTTTATTCGTTGGGGAGAGCATTTTATTGTCTAAATGATTGCAGCATTTGTGATTTGACAATTGTGGCAACTCAAATTATGATTTCAATTTGTGATGTATTGTGCAGCCCTAGCAGAGTCATATGAAGGACTAGGGACAAATAAGTGTTAAACATCAGCGGAAACCTTCAACAATTGGGTCAGAAGGACACCATGACAACTAACGTAAAGCTTGCGTTGCCACCCCAAACACACAAAACACTCATTACACGCATTACTTACCCGTCTGGCGATCTTATCACCCTGAAAAACCACAACAACCAACAGGGCTCTAATCACTGTTGAACAAATGTGTATGATCACAGGTGGGTAGAGAGGGTAGAGTAGCCAATGATTGCACTCAAGTTACTTCAAAATAATATTACTCAAATATAAGTACAAAGTAGTCGACCCAAAAAATTACTCAAGTAAGAATAAAAAAAAGTATGTGTGAAAACTATTACCGTATTTTCCGGACTACAAGCCGCTACTTTTTTCTACACTTCAACCACTGCCGCTTATGGTGCAGTTCGGCTTATTAATTTTTTTTTTCGTAACATATACAGTGGTCCCTCATTTATTACATTCCAAAAATAACCCGCGGGTAAATGAAAAAGTAGAAAGCTTCTTTTTTTTTTTTTTACAGTTATTCTATATTTTTTTGCGGCTGCAGGTGTATTTCTCAGTTTCTCTGTCTCCGCCTCTTTGTCCTGGCCCCGCTCCGCTGTAATGTCTCGTAATGTTCTTTTTCCTGCAGTCACTGATCCACTAACTAAAGCAGACTCCATCCGCATGGTTACAGCCGTTTTTGCTCCTTGTTAAAACTTATTCTGCTATCGTCCTTATATTATTTTCCTCCTTCTCTATGTTGTTTCACATGTAAAGTCTCTCGCGGACGCGCGTCATGGCCGCGCTGCGTTTCTGCGACGCATTTTCAAGTGACAGAGACGTCGCAGAGCTGATCACCTCCGTTGATGAGTTTTATGCAATAAATACACTAAAGTCACTCTCTTAACCTGGTCTGCAGCGTTCACAAAGACACAGGGAAAACTAAACATCCAAAGGCACTCAGAGACCGCAACAGACACGTCCACAACATCCACAACGCGCGTCAGAGGCGTTTGTTCTCAAATGCAAGTGTCCATTGCGATCTTGACGTGTTTCAGAGTCACGCTGCAGCATCGAACATTTTGGTAAATTTGGCTTAACGTAGGCCGTGTCTCAATTCACCAAAAAAATCACCAAAGTGCCCTTAGATGCGCCGTTCGAACCGCACATTTAAGTCGGGCGGGTACTTCGACCCGCACTTCGAACAGTACATCGAACGGTGCCTTTGGCAAATTGGGACACGGCCGTATTCTGTCCTGTACAGGAGACACGGAACCTCCTTTAGCCAATCAGGATGCAGAACACGTGCCTGCATACTGTAAAAAAAAAAAAAAAAGCATGAAAAACTGCACTAGAGGTCCCTCGCAAATGAACGTTTTTGAGCAAATTTTTCATATTACTACGTGGGATACCTGCCGATTAAAATCTGGTGCGGTTTGTACAATTTTTTTCTTTCTAAAATTAAAGCATGCGGCTTTTAATCAGGTGCGCTCTGTAGTCCGGACAATACGGTACTCAAGTAAGAGTAACTTAAAGCGTAGCCGTCATCCGATTTATAATTTGATGTTAATTTGAAGCAGAAAGGAATCCCGCACACCGTAATGTAATTTGAAGGACAAAACATTCAATAATGCTGCTATAAATGTACTCTAAAAAGTACAATTTCTTTACAAAAGTTACTCAAGTAAATGCAACTGAGTACTACCCATCTCTGTGTATGGTTGCCCCTCAGCCTGCCTCAGTCTCGCCTCTATCCCGGTGCTTACCTGGGACAGGATGTTGGTGCACTGTTGCAGCAGGGAAACAGGGGGCTTGCCCAGGCTCGTGGCCAGTTGGACCCTCAACAGCTGCTCCTTCTGTGAGAGGTTCTCCTGCAGCGCGTGAGCCAGAGCCACAGCCGCGCACCAGTTAGACAGAGAGTCAGCGGAGAACAGGCCTCCACACAGCAGCTGGCCAGCTGAGATGGAGTTAGCTGAGAGCAGAAAACAGCTGCTATGAGTGGGAATTACAAATAGGGATATCAAAAATATTGAAACTCAGATACTAATCAATATTAGGGTTGTATTTGAAATTCTTGGTCAATTAAAGACATGTCCTGGTGGTTTAGTCAACTAAAAAGGGGGTGTGACAAAAGTAAAACTATAACATATCTTTATGTATCTGACCCAAACTGCTCTCACAAAACTACATCTGCACAGGATTACAAAAACAACTTTTTATGCACTATTTATGCAGAAAAAGGTACTAGCAAACAATTTATTTATATAAAGACCGATTCTAACCTAGTGTAAGACCACAACGGGTGGAAATTAGCCTCTGGCTATAATCCGGTGTGTTTACGTTCATGTCTGTCATGTCATGTCTGTTCATCAACATGCACTGTCCCAACCAAATAAAATAAATAATAATAATAACATAATAACATGGTATAATAAACAAGTACTATTACTTTGTGTTGAAATTCACAATACTGTCCAAAAAGAGCTTTT
Organism: Periophthalmus modestus; assembly: GCA_019594935.1. Taxonomy (NCBI): domain Eukaryota; kingdom Metazoa; phylum Chordata; class Actinopteri; order Gobiiformes; family Gobiidae; genus Periophthalmus; species Periophthalmus modestus. The sequence continues at coordinate 6,300,224 of JAIEZT010001373.1, read as the reverse complement.
AATATTATCATTTGGGTATCAAAATCTGTATTGAGAATCAAGTCTGTTCTTTAGTTCTCAAGTTAACAACTACCTTTAACCTTCAAAAGAGACAGGCAATTTCAGGGGTGAAATGATTCAAATGATTCTAGTGAAGGTGCAAGAAGTTTAAAAACACAGTGGAGCACCTCCTGTAAATGGCATCATAAGTTGGAACCAAGTGTTTTCAGTTTGAGAGAAGTACACAGCCTAAATATGCAAGGTTCACGTGTTGCACATGTGTAAATCAAACAAACACAAAACTCCAGGTATGTTTTTGATGAAACAACAATGTAATATAGATCAGAAAATCGCAAAATATGGCATTTAGCATAAATTTGTGGGCCTTGCTATGGATTCTAAAAGTTTATATCAGTTATCAGCCACAGCAGTAAGACAAAGAATCCATAACAGATAATCCCTATGTTAAAAGGGTTGAGACTTTGTCCATAGAAACCTACTGAATTTTTACTTACCGTCTATAGTGGATGGAAGGAGGGTTGCTACGATCTCCCCCTGGCCTTTTTGGTTTTTGTACAAGAAACACTGGAAACAGTAGAGGACAGCACAGCGAAGCACAAACGGCTGCCGCTCATTGACCATAGACATGAGCAACACCACAATGGCTGGTCTAAGGACAAATAGGAAAACAGAGTAATTAATTTCCAATAGATCTGACATATTTTAAGTAATAGTTGAAATTATGAAGTAACTATAATAGGCTTACCTTGGTGGGTTTGAGGGTGCGTTAACAGAGGCAAAGTAGTCCTGGTTGTCTTGTGAGCCTCTTATAACTTCTGACACAGTGTTAATGGTCTGAAAGAAGATATTATGAACCATGTCAGAAATCTGTTTTTTAATAATCGGTGCTTGTTCTTGGAGTGTGAGCTTTTTACCTCCGTGAGGATGTCAGCAGGAACCCCGGTGGCCATGAGGATGGTGCACAACTGCTGCAGTAAACCGCAGGTGAACATAGCTTTCTGACAGCTCGCCGTAGCTCCAGGAGAGTTCACCGGAGACACCAAAACGCGTACAAGCTGTCAAGGAAGTAATTTTTGGTTATATTTTTGATGATACCAATTTGATACTTTGGAGCTGATGTCATCAACATTCTCTGGGGTGTGATGCTAACTGTAGGCCCTGCTCTGTCAGAAGCTCTGGTATTCAAGTTAGACTTTAAGCTTTAATTTAACACAATCTGATCAGAAAGAACTGAGTTAGTTGGAACTATAACAGCTGAAATGATTTGGGCTGTTAAACAAGTTCCTCTCAACTAACATTACTGTCACAAGCTAGTTAGCATTACCCAACAGTCACTCACCATTTTTGTTGCAAATCAAACAGCTCAACAGGATCATGAATGCTTGTATTGATCACAGGCTCCTAAAATCTATTGTTTTGTAGTTTTCTTGAGTTTTCATATGATCTTAAAACCTACTTGGCAGTGTTTGCTAATGTGTGCATTGTGCCCCCAAGGCAAGTGCTGAACATTTCACCATAGATATACATACAGAACACTCTGACACGATGTCTGCAAAGTATCAGTACGACAATGCACTGAATGTGAATGTGAATTACCTGCAGCATAAGGTGTAGATTAGTTACTTTCTGTGCAGACCAACCGGCGTTATCATCTCCAACCTCAAACCAGGGCTTCATTCTCTGGATGTATGAGCCCTCCTTAAAGAAATTCTGGTTGGAGCTATTGTTTTTGAGGAGGTTCAACAGGAGCAGAAGACAGTCCTCAACCACAATTCCTTCAAAGGTGAGAGACATTGTAAATAAGCATACAAGATAATCACAAAAGCAGCCCAGGATTAGTACCTCCATCACTGCTTCCCTCGTCAGTGATGATGTCTAAAAGGCGCTCAAAGGCATTTTCAAAGGCAACAATTTTCTGTATGGCAGCATTGCTCTTAGTCAGTTGTTGAAGAAGCAGTAGACCCTGTTGGAAACATGCATATTAAATAAATATTCAGTTATTACATTATGCCAATATAAGGAAGGACAAAACTCACATCATTTCTTATTATTTCTCTAGAGTCAGCCAGTAAATCCATCAGTCTGGAGACACCTGCAAAAGCACATACATTATAAATGAAGCAGGCCAACATACTGCAGTATTACTGTGTGATACAGAGTGCAAATCTCACCCATGGGACTAACGAGAATGACACCCTGCACCTGAGGACCCTGGTTCTTTAGTAAAGCCGTTAATAGCTTGACTCCAGGCCAGCGGACATGGAAATCAAACTCCTACAAATCAAACCATTGCAATTATCAGACAAATGTATTTATAGGTCCTATATTACACAAAATTAACCCTTGTACGCTTTTAGCCATATTATGAAGTTGTTATCTCCTCAAAAGCATACAAGGAGTTCTGTTTTGTTTTATTCATGTTTGAGTAAACCTTTAGTATTAGTCTGTCTACACCTCCAAAGCTCATAATACTCTGTTCCACCTTGTGATGTCACGTAACAGTAGTTTTCAGGTTAACAGCTACCCTTTACAGTAGAGATTGGTAATTCCAGGGCTGAAATTATCCAAATGATTCTACTGAAGGTGTATGGAGGTTAAAAACACAGTGGATCCCGAGTTACCACATGACATCACAAGGTGGAGTGCTTTCAGTCTGAGACAATAACTCAGCCTAAATATGCAGGGTTTGTGTGACTTACATATGAATGAAACAAAAGACAACTCCACGTCTGTTTGTGATGAGGAAACAACATTATAACATTGATCACTAAATAGCGCAAGGCAAGTAGGCCCTTTAACAGTAGTATGAAACACATTGTGGGTGCATACCTCTAACAAAGCGAGAAGCAGGGTAACATGCTCAGGATCCTCAATGAATTTCTCTGTGAACTGAGCACTCATGTCATCAGCCTGCTTCTGCGCATTTTCATCTGTGAATGACAATTACAACAAAGTTAGTATAAAAACAACAATATGATGTAGGAATAGAACAACACAAGAAGGTCTGTTCATAGCAATCACCTCAATATACAGCACCAGTGTGTCTATGATACATTATATTCATTCCCACTGTCACTTTTATCATTCAGCTTTTAAAGGTGTACTGCGTAACTTTCCTCATAGAGGGTCCACCACCTATTTGTATCTATGAAGATGTTATTGCTTTGGACTGGAATGTTCCACTACAATAATGAACAAATGTATCTTCAAGGTGACATCACCAGGCCAAGTTACAGGTCAGATCTGTGAAGAGGCGACCCCAGTAACAGTAAGAATGCATGTTTTTAAGATGTTTTTTTTCAATTAAAAGACCTGTAATGAAATAAATGCTAGATCGATGTTTAATGTTATAATGTGTAACATTCTAGACAAAGCAATAACATCTTTATGGAGACAAGCAGGTGACACGTCAGAAAAGTGACACAGTGCAATGTGACATGATTTTATGAACATCACTTCAACAAAAAAGAAATGTAACAAACATACTAAAAATGTGTTATCTATCAAAAGCCACGGTTCTATAGGGATGAAAGATCATATTTTTTTCTCTAGTAAGGACAGGGAATCCTAAAAAAAAAAATTATAATATTGAGCGCTGCTTACTTTTTAGATACATTTCGGGTTCTATTAAATACCAGAAAATACCAGTGTTATACAGTGTTAGAACATTGTATAATTAAAATGTTAGAAGTGGTCAAACATTTGGACAACGTATAGCAATTTGTTATCCGCTGTTTACATATGAAACCCCAAATTAGTGAAGTTAGCCCCCGAAGCAGAATTAGAAATGACACACAGATCACACCCCATACTAACCAGGCAAGGGTACACTCTTTTGCTTAGGCTTAGGGGTTACTGCGTCTGCAAATGCATGGGAAGAAGTGTACAGCTTAAACTACAAGCTAAACGTCACACAATTCATATTTAATGCCAATTTTATTATACACGCTTTAAAGGGAAGTGCAAATATTGTGCTGCGTGTCAACTAAAGACCCCATTAGTAATGCTGGTGACAATAGCCTCATGCACAGTCATAGATCATTACCTTCTGATTCATCTGTAGCGTTAAACATGAAAGAGAACAGAGAAAATGAGAATCTTTGAATTAAAGCACTCTCTTCCATTCAGAAAGTGACTGATGTCTAAATGTACATGCAATCAGAACAATATAGTTAAAAGGAAGATGAATTAACATGATTAACATGATTCATCGCACTGCAATTATTTTTTACCTTGCTCTTCCTCCTCATCGTTGCAGATTAGGTTGTACAAAGTGTCCAAAGCATAGCCAACAATTTCAGAATCAGACCTGTTTTGTTCCAATAAAAACAGGACTGTTAGCCGTTGGTACCACGAAAATGCTTATTATGCCAACTACAGAGACACACACAGACCTGTCAGTTTGTAGAATATTTATCAAATGGACCATTGCCTGTGTTCCAACTTCCATGCGGTATTTCTAGAAAATGAACAAAACCAAAACTGACTCTTGAATCTTTCATGACAAAAATGCATCAATAAATGAAGAAAAATGGCCTTTAAGCAAAATAGGAAAGAGGAAAGCTCTAGTCAGCATTATTGATCTTTGTCAAGTTAAAACAAAACACAAATCATTCAATCAACAAATCAATACACTAAAGCCACCTTAAAACGTAATGTCAAAAACTCAGTGACTAAATATATTGAAAAGCTTACTTACACAGTGTCACTTCTTACAATGAAATACCAACCTTAGACAGGGACTTCAGGGCTCTGACAGCATCCCTGCGGTCATCCAACAGTGTGGAGGAGGCCACCCGGTCACATAGCTTTTGAATCTAAAACACATGCATACTACTTCTAAGCCTACGTTTGGTATTTCTCACATATTCAAGCAAACAAGACTATTATAACATCCCCCAGTAATAAATATCTTGTTACAATTCAAGGGCACTATGAACTGTCAAAACAATGAATGGCCTGGATGAGGTTAAAATGAGAGATGTCATCCTAGACAGTCTGCAGTGTTTAATGTGTGTATTACGAATGAATCTGCAATAGTAATCAGTCGCTCACACAGTGCTGTTAACGATGACAGCTCGGGTCCCAGCAGACTGACAGATTGTGGGTTAGCTAATAAGGTTTTCTGGAGCTAATGCTAACAGCTGCCCTTTAAACAGCAAAGGTATGTGATCTGGATATACGTTTTCACGGCAGCACAGTGAAATGTGAATTGTAGAATGGTTATGGCATGTAGAGGTATGTAAGCGGTGTCAGATTCCCATTCCTCTGGTGAAAAACAAAGGTATCAGCTGGCAGCCCAAGCTAGCCGAGCTGCTCCTCACCGTCTCGGCTCCCGACGGTTGCGGCCCGGGTGCCTGCCCACCCATCACTCCTCTAAAGAAGTTCATCCTTCCAGACGTCCTGCGGGTCTCTTACACCAAAAATCCCCTTCTTCTTTATAGACACGTATTCCTAGAGCTGTCGTTTGTTATATAAACGTATACCAGCAGGGAAAAAGGGGTACACAGTCCTCTTTTTTTTACAATGTGTACACTGCCTGTACAACCCCGGAAGCTCATGGATGATTCGGCACTGCGCATGCGCTCAGACGTGGCGATACGTGGCCGCTCGTGGTCCACTTATTAAAGGGCAAGAGCAAGATGTGGATTACTCAAGTACTCTGCATGTTTTACTGGTGAAAATAAATACATTACATAACATAAAAGCATAAATAGAAATAGAATTGATTTTTTTGTTGGATGCACCATTGATCTCAGAGCTCTTCTTTGTTCAGATTTGCTCCGTGTGTTGAATGTCTGGGGTCACTGTGTTTTTTACTGCTCAAAATAATTGGGATTAATGATTAGATTAAAGTCTGAAGTCTGAACTGTGGTGTCCGTTTATTATAAGTGTACTTATAATGAACAAGTCTGTAATTACTTGCCCAATACTTTTAGAAATGAAGAAAAGGATGGACTGTTGTTTACTGCTGTCCATCTGTTCATAGTAAGTATTTGAATTCAGAAATGGAAATTCTTCCTTTACAGATTACCAGTGATTGATACAACATTGGTAATAAATCACTCTTTATTTGGACAATTAAACTGTCATAGTACTTTCTTTAATATTCCCATGTGGCCTTATATGTGTATAATCCCTCAGTGGACGGGGTAGACTCCATAGTGGTCCGTGAGCATGAACTACACTATCTGGTCTTATACTAGTTCTGAAATAGTTCATTACTGTAAAACCATTCAGGTTCATTTTTATCCTGTAAATGTGACTTTTTTAATATGGATACCTGCTCAAATGCCTATCTTGTTTCGATACCAGTTATTAGTATTGATTAGTATCTGATGTTCAATCTTCTGACAACCCTAGTTTATGGAAAGCATCATTATGGCAACAGTTCTTCAAAATTTAGAAGTGAAATATCAGCTGAAGATAATGATTAAAATGTTCGTAGACTGTTGCACTCTTTTTAGTTTTTGAGTTAAATATATATTGTCAAAATTCCAACAACCATGGCTACTTGATTTGAACAAAAAGCGAGCACTTGTCCGACTGAATATATAAAGTTTCAATAACTCCACAAGTCAGATTTGAATAAGCGTTCATTTTAAGAAAACAACAAACTTGCACCACAATTTCAGATGTAGTAGACAAAATACCCACTTAAGTCACTTAAAATGTACTGGGTTGATATGAGGGCTGACCTTGACCCATATTGTTTTTCTCAAAATCAGTTGTATCCAGTATAAACTACTTATTTTAGTTACCTTACTTAAACATGACAAGTGGTATAAGTGGTGATGATATCAGTAGTTTATTGTATGTTAAGTCCAACACATTCAAAATGGAAAAGAAAATTAAAGTAAAACTCAACAAAAAAAAAAAAAAAGAAAAAAAAATCTCCACCTGCATGTTTTGCACGAGCAACAAGTAAAGGGTAAACAAATACAGTTCATTAAAATGGCTGCCAACTGTTTATGAACCCGCTTTCAAGGTACTTTGTTCTATTCTAAACGACTGGAATGATTCACAATGAGGATTCTCTTTACTGCATTTTCAACTTGAGAAAATAAATTGTTTTGAGCTTTTAAAGAAGATGGTTGGTAATCACATTTTTATAATATGAAAAATAAACTATATATATGCTCAAATATTTTTACCACCAGTACAATGTAAAGCACAGATTAGCATTAAAGCATGATGGCTCTTCTTCACCACACTTTTCACTGTAATTACTGTTTAAAGTAGGACTCCAAGTGCCCACTAAAATACAAATAGGGTAAAGGGCATTTTCCTTTGAGGATTCAAGGAGCAAAGGCTTTCAGTATTTGAGGCAACAGTCCTATTATACAGTAGTAAATTTTAAATCGAAATTCTTTCAAAAAATATTTTTCTTGATAACAAGAGCTGCGTACAACCGTGACACTGCTAGATGGAGCAAATCACTATTCTTATATGCCAAGACCAAATTATAATGCTTGAGAGTTTTTGGAAAGGCTGTATCGAAAACAGACAAGATTGTCCCAGTTGTTAATAGTGCAATACCACCAGTCAAGGAAGACCTCAAGTGTCCAGAAAAAAATGCTACATCCACAATCCATTTCAGTGCAAGACAACAGCTGAGACTGAGGTCTTCCCTCCCTACCAAGTGGTAAAAGTCAGTGGACTTATACTTTGGCAAACAAATTATACTTGCCTAAATAGTGGAAATAAACAAAACATAGCACATGAACAGCATATGAAAATACATATTCATTAACCATTACAAAATTATTTGCCTTCGGTAGCTGGGACATTGGTTAGGTCCATGTCTTAAAACATGGACATTTTACATCCTGGGATCATTTGAAGTACTGCAATAAAATGAGTAAAGCATGCTTAGGATGGAGAACACTGCAGTGTAAAGCATTTTTCTAACCAGATTAACTGAGCATGGTTATGTGTCAAACCAAGGACCAAGCATTTGAAAGTCACTGTCTTTAATGTACCTTTTGTAAGTAATTCTGAACCCTCGTAACCATTTAACAAAACAGAACGCGAGGCACCTTTTGTCTCTACAAAACCCAGAACAGACACACCATACAAAACAAATGTACAAAAATCACAGCAGATTCTCTTAGGTAGTAAAACCGTATGAAACATGAAATATGCACCTGAAAAGAAACATCTTCTATCTTGTGAATACTGAGGATTTTTCCATCTGCTCCCAGTAAGTAATAGTTCAAAATAAGCAGCTCAATATTAGGAGGCAGCGAGCCTGGAGCTGCAGAGCTGTAGACTCAAAAGGGTGAAATAGAAGGCACCATCATGCTTTTATCAAGTTGACAAATGTAAAATTTACAAAGAAATCAAAAGCGTAGAGTAAACTATGATTTTGTTACTGTACATTTATTCTTTTTCTCTGCACTCTGGAGGAATGACGAGAGGGAAGAGGCTGTTGTCCATCCAACCGTCTGTTTTGCTTTCTAGCTGGTCAGGGGAAAGAGGAAATAAAATTGGGGATGGAAAAAAAAAAGCCACCGTCCTTACCACTACTTGCAATTGTACACTTGTTTATACACAGTCCATTCCTCAAACATTTGGTTAAAGTCCAGAATCTGGGCTTTTATTCAGGTATAAATGAGGAAGAAAATCTGATGTTAATTTGCTTGTGATCTTGTCCATCCAGCAGAAATTGAAGAGTACTTTTGGGTCAAAGTGTGAAAAGTACATTGTCACAGCAGACAGGCTGTGAATGAGGCCTGCCCCAATAAGTCGTGTGTTTAGAGACGAATGCGTCCCTCCAGCTGCGTTCCAAACATGGAGATCAATGTAATACGACAAAAAGTACCCATTAGTGCATATTGATGAGTGCCTTATGCAATTTTCAAGCAGTGGTCTCTCATAAGGAAAAATGTAAAAGGCAAGATTTTTCCCAGATTTGCACAATTTTTGCATTTCACTCTTTTTTCCGACAGAGGCCAGAAAACTACCATAAAAAATGTGCAATAGTGGGATTTTGTGAAGCAGCGCCCCAGTTAGATATAGGCATATAATCTCTTATCCAAATGATGGGCTGAATTATCAGACAAGTTTTATCAGTCCCTTCTAATGTGGCAGATTACTCCTGGTTGGTTTGCCTTGTTCACAAATTTACAAATTAAAAGTTTGTGAAATTCTTGAGATACCTGAAAAGGATGCTCAGCTCACAACTAAAGCAAAAAATGTGTTTGCTTATTTTGTTTCGTCTATTTGACAAACAATAGTGGACAGTCACATTCCAAAGCAAGGAGGGAACAAAAACGTAAACAAAAAACAGAAACAAATATACGTTTGTACATGAAGATTTCTTTTCGTTATTGAGAACGACTGAGGATGAAGAACACGGTACTACTTCCGCACTGCAGGTAGTGCTCTTCCTAACGCCGCTGGGTAGCAAAGCGCCCATCACCCTGCCCCCCGGAGCCTCGGCCGGAGCCCATCCCAGGTTTGGGGGCCAGACCTCCTCGAGGAGCCTGCCCCCTGCCCTCACGCTCCCGCATCATCCCACTCCCAGCGACGCCTCGAGCTGCTCCAGGGCCACGGTCGCCGCGCCGCATGTCTCTCCGGTCATCCCCTCCACGGGTCTCTCTCTCACGTACCGCCCTCGTCTTCTTCTCCTCCACATTCAGACGCACCTCGCCCCGAAACATTATGGGCTGCAACAAGAGCAATGCTAAGTTAGCTCAAAGAATACAAAGACAAGGATGAGAGAATGGAAAATAAAGCTTTTGTGAGAAGAAAAAGAAAAGCAGTGTGCTAGCGAAGAGCTTTAAAACTTTACATCCATCAGGTCTGTTTAAAGAGATTTGTATTTAATGAGATGAACTAAACCTACAAATGTCTTTAAACAGATGTTTCTGGTAAAGTTAAAAATGAATGAAGAATGAAATGCTGAATAAAAAAATCTTCAAAGTTTGGGCAAGTCTGGGGTATAGATGCATCTTTCAATGCATATTTTTTCCAATCGTTGTGTTACTGATCAATAGTCTCTTTGAAAATAAAATGGGTTACAAATATAGCAAACTTTAACATTTATGGTCACAGACCGCTTAATGTTAAAGGTCAAGGATGAATTGACAGATGAAACACACACAGTCACCACCAGATGAATGAAATGGATAATGAAATGTCAATACATGCCCCTTCTACCTTGGCCCCCAAGATTCTTTGCACTGGTTCAGAGTCATCAAAAACCACAAATCCAAAGTTGGGCAACTTGCCACCCACACCCTTTGTGTTGATTCGCAGTTCCACAACATTTCCAAATGCTGCAAGAGGAAAAGTACATATATCAGAATTCAATAATGAAACAAGCTTTGATCATGATGTGTCTGGCCATTTCCATCTTTCTGTTTACAGGTGTGCATGGCCCAACATGCAGGAATATGAAATATACTACTATGTCCTAAAATAGTAATCTAATAATAAAATATTTGGAGAAAAGAAAAAAAAAAGAAATCTGTTAGTACTAGTTACTTGAAACTTCCAGGCATAATTTTATTTTAAATTTTCAGAGTTTTTTTTCTGTCTATTGTAAGTACCAATAAGAGTACCGTCACAAATAAATAAAATGCTTAAAATTATAATGCTTAACAATACGCATGCCTATTAATACAGCTTGGAGAGACAACTTACTCATGAAGAAATCCTTCAGTTCACTTTCATCAATGTCATGTGGGAGATTACCAACAAAAAGCTGGTGGCTGTCGGGGTATCGCACCATTCGTCTGCTGTCCATATCACCAGAGTCATCTCCTCGCCCACCTATACAGCAGAACACACCTTTAGTATAATAGCCACACATAAAAAATAAGTAAATAATCTGTCAAAGGTTCTACCTTTGTTTACAAAGCTCAAATGTGGTTTTCCTGGTTGAGAGTCAGATGACGAAACACCCTCTGAAATTGAGATTTGGAAAGAAAACGTATTAATAAGACAAGGCCAAGCATCTGACAACATGAGATTGTTTGCTGCATTACCTGGTCTGGGACCACGAGAAGTGAAGGTTGGTCTGTCTCGTGTGCGCTGGTCTCTTGGTCGAAGAGGGGCAGACTGGCTCTCTTGTTTGGCCTCAAGTCGTGGCTAAGTGGTGCAAATATTACTAGTATAAACCTTAATTCTGCATTAAACATGTGGTCAAATAGACATTTTGTCGGCATTTTTCAAAGCCATATAGTCCAAATGTAAATGGTTGGTTACCTGTGAGCTTGGAGCTTTGACAACATGTGGGGGTATTCCAGAGGTGGCAACTGGTCCAGTAGGAGGCAAGTTCTTACTGGTAACTGAAGCCCAGGAGAAAGCCTTGAAAATGTACAGGAAGTTGGAAGTTGAGTCATGTATTAGACATCTTAAATTAAAAACAGTATCAATACTGAAAAAAATAAAATCACATAACTAGGTCAAATTTGACCTTTATTGAACAGTTACATCTTGTGTTTTATCAAAACTAGTGTAAGATCACAAGGCATAATAAATCGTTAAAATTATCATTTGGGTATCAAAAACCGCTATCAAGCCTATTCTTGTATCTAACCTCATATTAATGACAACGCTACAATGCAGGTATAATAGGCAGTTTTTGTCATAGTTTTAGTCTATTTTACAGAGCAGTGAGGCATACTTACTTTGGGTGGTTCCTGGGTGAGTGGGGGGGACTCCACAGGGGCTGGTGAAGGTGCCTTCTCCTCCAGCTCATCCAAAACCTTCTCATCAGTTTCAGCTTTTGTTTCCTCAGCTTTGGGCTCCGGTTCAGGCTCTGGTTCTGGCTCTGCTGTTGGCTCTTCCATGGGTTCCTCCACACCATTACTGCAGATGTCAAGTAGTTGTGTGTTCAATATGGGATACACATAAAAAAAAACAAGCTAAAAAGGAGTGATTTCTGCTTACGTGACAGGATGGGGTTCATAATAGGTGCTGCTGTTTGGGCTCTCCTGAAGGGGCTCAGGAGAAGGCTGTCTCTCCTCTGGCTCCTCTTCAACCTCTTCGTCAGATTCTAATGCATCCATTTGAAAAATATACTGATTATGATCTCATTAAAAATTCTTATCGTTTTCAACATGCAATAAAAATTAAGTCAGAGTTACGTACCTTCATCAAGCTCAGCCTCGGAGTCTCCAAACACTTCATCCTCATACCGGAAGATGTCATTGTGGACATAGAACTTGTTTGCTACTGAACCCTAAACAAAACATAGTGTTACTAATTTTGTAAAACAACTGTAAACTTTATTGGCTGGAAAAAAAACAGATGTTAAGATACATGCTGCTATAGAAATGATCTTTCCCTTCATTGGATTATAAAAATGATAGATGTATTGAAAATTAAAAAAAAAAGAATGCTGGATGGATGCTACTGTGTCTTCTCGATTTACAGACAGATATGGCATGTTGACTCGCTCACCTCTGGGGCCAGGACGAATGTCTGCATGAACTTCCTCATGGGCTGACCATTGTTGGACAGCTCTCCAAGAACCTGCACCACAACGCCATCGCTCAGTGTGGCGTGAGCATCCACATGCCTGATCTTTGTGTGGCATTCACTGAACTGCAGGGACATCACCTTCTTGTGGATTTCCTAGAGTGAAAAACAGAAAATTATTGCTCATTCCTACTGGAATCACAATGCATTTTCAGAATAACCTTGTGTGAAACTTACAGCTTGTCCATACACTGCCTCAGCCAGCTTTCCACTGGGATCCAGTCCTCCATGAACATAGGAAGAATTACGTCCATAAAATCTAAATATAAAATTGGTAAACATTGATAAACATAATAGATAAAAGTAAGTTATGTTTAGAAGAAAATGTTGTATTCATGCAAGTATGTATTTTACCTGTGCAGGAAATCGGGCGCCTTGTTTAACAGTGTGTAATACTGCCTCACAAACTCCCGCCCTACAAGCAGGGGACTTGGCTTCTCCATCACCATTTCTTTGGTAAACAATATTAAGTGCTGTAAATGTAACACACCAGTATGAAAATAAATACAAAAACAACAACAAATAAAATGTTCTGAGACAAATGGCTTAAGGCGCAATTACATAACATGAACCAAAGTGGGCACTTGAGCATAAGCATTGTTTATATAGCAACAAACAGTAAAAACAAAAACATTTAACAGGGCATACGACTACATACATCTGTTAAATGAAAGTCTGATTGCACTGCACATTATTTATCACTTACAGCAGACGCAGACTACTTTCTTTGTGCCATAACAAGACCTGTTTGGTGTCCAGCCAACACGAGCTATCATTCAACTACGCCACAGCCTGCCATGCATCCCGCAGGACAAAGGGAAAGCGAAAACAATACAAACCCGAGCGAGAACTTCAACAAGAAACACAAATAATTCATAACTAAGATATTGCTACATTATTAGGTATTGCACAAGGTGTTTACAAGTATTGCCAGGCCGAGTATATATTAGGAGGCCTGTCTATTGCTAACAACATTTGGACATCATGAGCAGTGTGTTCATTAGCGCTCTTTGACATGATAAATGACATTACATTTGCAAGTTACATTTACATATGCTGTCAGCGCTACTCGAGTCTATAAAAATCAAGTCTCCTGGTCCTATTGATGTGAGTCGTGTTGATGTGAGTGAGGTACAGGGCTAATGTGCCGGTGTGGCCTCCTCCACACACACACAGAGCACAGCCCGCTGTACACGGAGTTCACTGTTAGCCTCACTGTTAGCCTCACTGTTAGCCTCACTGTTAGCCTCACTGTTAGCCTCACTGTTAGCCTCACTGTTAGCCTCACTGTTAGCCTCACTGTTAGCCTCACTGTTAGCCTCACTGTTAGCCTCACTGTTAGCCTCACTGTTAGCCTCACTGTTAGCCTCACTGTTAGCGTTAGCTTGACTTGTGGCGTCGTAGTTTTACTAAAGCCAATTGTCATTTATAGCAGTTACTTTACAACAAATTGCGCCGTGTTCACGGTGGGGCCGGAGAACTATATTTTCGAAACGTCAGAGAAAATATGTCTCCTGTGATTGTGAGGTGAAATAAATAATGATTTCATTGAGTTGTTGTGTTGTAAACACAGTGGCATGCACTGTCGCATCTCTCGTCAAAGTCCGTTTCAGTCGAATAAACTGGATGGAGAAACCACTCGGAATAAACTAAAACAATGTGCTTTGGGGGGAGGGCATCAAAACACAATTTAGCTCACTCTACAGCCAAATATGTCACAGGAATAAGTTTTATGTTACTAAAACATAACAAAGAACTGCAATGTTGCGTATCAGTTGGGCCCATTTAAAATGAATAATCTGTTAATGAGAATAAATATGACGATGACAGCTAAAGGTGACTTATCACAGACTGACAGTTGCATTGCCGTAGTTTTGATTAGACAATGCAGCTAACATTAGCATAAAGCTACACCAGCGGTTCATTTTATTTAGCTGTTAGCTCCAGTAAAGCGGAAGGCTAACTTACCTTGTGAAGGACCTATCTATGTAGACAGATGAGTTTATAATAAATAACTGTTATAGGGATGTGATCGCCCTGAAGTAAATATAACCCAGGTAAGAAAGGTGATATTTGCCACACACTACTCTTATGAACTGTGCTATAAACCAGAGGTTGGAGGTTTTGTGATCGGTCCGGCTTATTGTTGTACCCCTGCTGTCCCGGGCAGGGAACCCCCAGCACGGTCCACGGGCCAATCCGCGACGTACACTGAGCAGGAGAAAGTAGTGCGTCACGCACAGCCCGCCCACAGCACGCAACAGAAAAAAACAAATGTGAAAGTAACAGAAATATGACATGAGGTACACAAAAAAACACAAATAAAAATTACGATGAAGTATTAATATAATGTACAGTATAAGCCCTTAACACACACGCACAGACACACACACACAGACACACGCACATACATACACACAGACACACGTACAAAGACGCGCGCAAACGCGCGCGCGCACACACACACACACACACACACACACAGACATGCACACACATAGACAGAGTACATACACATAGAGTACACACAGACTACATACGCAAACACCCCCCCACACACAAAGTACACACACGCACGCACACGTACACACATACAGAGTACACGCACACACGCACACACACACACACACACACACACACACACACACACACACACACACACACACACACACACACTCCTCTCTTGGAGGAGAATGAGTAGACCTTATTTCCCCTCATATGCTAAATCCTTTCAACCTCATGCTCCTGCAAGACCCTGATGAAAGCTGTCTTCTGCATGTGAGAGGGGAATACACACAGACTGCTATAGACAATAAAAAAGAGATTTCATTTCAGAAGAACCTGTGCTCCCTTCTTTGAAAAGCAGGAGGGCAGGCTGTGGTTCAACAGGACTGGGTCACAGAAGAACACACATGCACAGACCATAGAATGTATATGGCACAGACACATGGCCAGATTTATCTGAGAAAAGCTCACAGAAAAAGGAGGTCAACATGAAAAGTCTTATTGTTCAGTAGCCAACTCTATGTTACGATATTTCCTCTTTAATGTCCCGGTGTATTTATATTCATGCTGAACAGTGAAAGTAGGCCAGGCCTGGTCTAGGGGCACATGTTTTATACTGCTGACAACACTGACGTCATCATTGGTTGGTTGTCATAGCAACCACTGACCAAAACATCAGGTTTTGTAGGTGGCTAAACCTAACATTTCTTTCCACTGTATTTAGTTGCAAGAAAATGCGTTATCTAATTCATTCAATCATTAATCTGAAGACCTAAATACAAGATTATTTAAATGTATCTAAACGAGACCAAATTCTTTCCTTATAAAAAGTAGGCAACTTTTTCCTGCCAAATTTCAAGACAGTCTCGCGTGTTTGTGCTCTTAATTCATCCATGGAGAAATACTTTGAGAAGTTAGCTCATAGACGGTCTATGGGTTAGTTCAACAGTTTCCATAGATGTTTCCAGTCTCACCGCGACGCCATGAGTCTCGTGAAACCCGAGCCCTTCAGATGAGACGGACTTTTGGGGAACAGTGTGAGAACAAGATGGCTGTCCTGCAGCTGGAGTTCTGACTCGGAGGACGAGGAAACTTTACTTTTAGCGCACAAAATGTAAACTACCAAGTGTTGACATTATTAGTTAAGATTCAATCAAGAGACAAAAGCCACTTTGTTTGGACGCAGTGGATGCTTTCTGAGTTTCTGAGTTTGTTTTGTGAGTTTGGGGCTGAGGTGCTGCTGGTGAGTCGAGCAGCGCAGCGCTTTGAGATTTTTTTTTTTTTTTTATTTTTTTTTTTTGCGAGTTCGTGCGTACACGTTTCACTCAACAACTGGCCTAAAACAAATGGAAATATTTGGGTAAAGCTAAAATAAACATTTGAACTATGAGTTCATCCCGAGTTAGACCGCAGCACCCTCCGCAGCACCCTGCGCACAGCCCCGCGGCCAGGTCTCCTCACAAACTGGACTCCACCGCAGGAATAGAGATGGAGAACATCCAGCATCAGGATCTGGGACTCGGGGGAGTCATTGGAACCCCATCACCTCCGTCCAGGCAAGCATGGAGCCGGGACAACCCAGGGTTTGAGCCAGAGGATGAGATTATGAAAGCGGACTGGCCTCCATCGAGTCCCGGGCGCAGATCTGCCTCCACGGCCTCCAGCAGCAGCTGCAGCAGCGGCCTGGGCAGCTTCACGGGCGGGGGCAGTGGACACATGCCTCGAGGAGCCATGTACCCCACTCCCACAGTGGACAACCAGCAGCAGAATAGACACCCCAGCTGCTTGAAACTAATACTCCACAAGATCAGAGGTAATTCTGCAAGTTATGTCACCAGGCCCAGTAAAAATCACTTACTCACTGTCACCTTTTGCATTTCCAGTTTTGTGGGGCACAGAGCTGATGGAAGACAGTGACAGTAGCAGAGAAAGATATCTGTGGAACATCTTAAGGGAAATGCTTACATATATCGCATTCCTCATCACTCTTTGTATCCGTAAGTATACATTACCCTGTGGACTTCCAGATCCATTAACAGGCTATTTTTATTGTAAAGTCTTATGGCATGTTTACAAACACTTAATAATAATGACAAAATCAGAGCAACAACTGCCAGCATTACAGAGTTTTACTTTGAGCTGCAAAGAATCATGCCTAATTGTGGTTTGGGGTGGAGCAGGGAATGGTTTCCTGGTAAAGGCTACCCAATTTAAATATGTTATGCCAAGCAACAGAGCGCAACTATTGAATGTAATTTACAGAATTAGTTACAGTCGAGTAGGCTACTATTTGCAAGCTCAAAGAAAATGGCATATACAGAATTACCTTTACCCCATTTGATGTTTCAATCCTCCACAGTAACATATGGGATGGTGAGTGCCAATATGTACTACTATACCAAAGTCATGTCTCAACTTTTTCTGGACACACCACTGTCTGCTGGAGATCCTGCAACATTTAGAAATCTTGCCACCATGGAAGATTTCTGGAAGGTATTAATGCTGCACAATTTTAACCAAGAATGTAAAAATACTTAATTATTTGTTATAAAAGCAACTTTAGTTTTCCCCCAAAAGTTCACAGAAGGACCTTTTCTTAACGGCATGTACTGGGATGTGTGGTACAATAACAAAAGCCTGTCAACAAATCAGAGCCTTATTTACTACGAGAATCTCCTCCTTGGCGTTCCCCGGCTGAGACAGGTCAAAGTGCGCAATGAGTCATGCTCTGTTCACGAGGACCTCCGAGACATAGTCCAGGACTGCTACGACATGTACACCATAAACAATGAGGACACTGCATCATTTGGCCCCAAGAAGGGAACAGCGTATGTAAAAAATATTGTGACAATTTGCAGGGCTGTAGGTCTGTAGTTGATTAATTGGTCAGTGTGTTTTAGTCAACCAAGATTTGTATTGTATTAAGGATTTATATGGCACAACATATGCATATACTTTGTACTTTTTTCTATGAATAGTTGTTTTTTCATTAACTCCCATGTAGTGGTAGTCTTTTGAGTGCAGTTTGGGTTAAATACATAAAGATACATAATAGTTTTGAGAGCTTTTGCCACACTCCCTCGACTACAGTTCTACCATTTTATTATGTATTTTGTTGGTTTCTTCCAATTAGTTTTTGTTTTTTTGTTTTTTAGATTTGTGCACACTACAGAAAGTGATATGAATAGCAGCAGTCACTGGGGTCAAGTGTCAAAATATGGAGGTGGAGGATACTACCAAGACCTGTCCCGCACAAAAGGGGAATCGGCACATCAGGTGCAATATTTGAAGCAAAACTCCTGGCTCGACAGAGGCACCCGAGCGGTATTCCTCGACTTCTCTGTCTACAATGGAAACATCAATCTCTTTTGCATCATCAGGTAAGATTCATAAGGTTATAGGGTTTGTATTGAAAATCAGATAGTAATCAATACTGAAACTAATATTGAAAATCAATACTAATTTGAGCAGGTGTTGATAATAAAAAAAATCACAAGACAGAAAAGAACCTTTCCTGAATAGCTTTTGATTGATCTAGAGCTGTATCAGAAAAGTGTATAAGACCACATAGGCTAGTATACGCTTGCCAAATATCTCTTTATTTTCTTGCAGTGTTGTCCTTTAAAAACGCTTTGAAAATTGAAAATCTAACCCAGAAAATCATAGTTAACATTGTTATATTTAATTTATATTGGTAAAGTTTATAATTTTACTTCCTGATTGGACATGGTCAGTAGATATGACATATGTAGAGATAAGTCAGTTACCTAGCAACCATACTGTAGTAGTTATGATTAGACTCATAAAAATAGATGATAACACCTCTATTTGTGTTAAATGACAGAAAAATGTCTTGGTTGCGTGTAAATTGTCCCTGCAGCTTGGCTGTAATTTTTCCATGTTGATGACGTAGAATACGTTGAGATATTCTGTTTTAGAACTCACCGCTACTTCCTGTGTACAAAACTACAGGAAGGTTAATGATAGAATGTCAGGTCAGGATGGGCGATCTGGTGTGATTGACCATTCAAAGTTATGAAGTTTAGTAATAGGGTTATTTTTAAGTCAGGAAACGGGTTAGAGAGAAATGGTTAGGATTAGGGTTTGGTTAGGAACAGGTTTATGTTAAGGTCAATGTTACCTCAACTTACACCATCAAATAAAACATAAAGCAGCCAAAAATATAACATTTTAGGCCTGTTCGTAGCAACAGAAGCTAACATGTTACCGTGGCAATGAAAACTGCGTAATAGCGTCTGTCCCTCTGAACCAGGCTATCTCTCAACAATCACATAGGAAGTAGAGGTGAGTTCAAACATCAGTCAAGTGTGCAAAAAGACACTTTAGTGATGTAAAACTATGATTAATGTTTACCACAGGTATTATCCCATCCAAAGCAAGTAATTATTACACATTAGATGTGTGTCATATGCGCTTTGAGCTAAAGCTAAACCATCTTTTGTTTCTCATCAGGTTGTTGGCAGAGTTCCCTGCTACAGGCGGTGTTGTGACCTCTTGGCAGTTTCAGACAGTGCGTTTGATCCGTTACGTGTCGAGCTGGGACTATTTTGTGGGCTTCTGTGAGATAGCTTTCTGCCTGTTCATCCTTTATTATGTGGTGGAAGAAGTTTTGGAAATCCGCATTCATCGGCTGCATTACTTCAAAAGTCTGTGGAACTGCCTTGATGTTCTCATTGTCATGGTTTGTATATTCTCAGTTAAAAGGTGCACTACGTAACTTTTCCGGTGAGAGTCCTTCACTTGCTTCTTTTTTGCAAACTCATCTACCTTACATTAAATTACAGATTGTATTGTAAAAAAGATACAGTGACAAAGATGCATTCTTATTGTGATGAGGGTCGGCTCTCCACAGATTTGACCTGTAATCTGGCCTAGTGGTTTGCCTCCATGGAGGTGTAATATCATAGAAAATTCAAAGCAAAGCAATAACATCTGCATGAAAACTAGCAGATGATCACAGAGCCTCCACCAGAAAAGTTCCATAGCGCACCTTTAAAACACTGCTATAGGTAATCAGTTTACTGAGTTGAGTTTTTGTGTGTTTTAGTTAAGCGTTGTTGCGATTATCATGTTCATAACCAGAACAGCCATGGGGGGAAACCTTCTCAAGATCTTGTTGGAGAACCACACAGCTCATCCCAGTTTTGAAACCTTGGCTAACTTGCAGGTTCAGTACAACAACGTAGCGGCTGTCATTGTGTTCTTCTCATGGGTTAAGGTATAAACAATTAGATTTTCATTTTAAGATTTGTGTTTCAACATTCTAAAATTGTGCTATACTTCACAGCTCTTTAAATTCATCAACATCAACAAAACAATGAGCCAGCTGTCCACCACAATGTCTCGCTGCGCCAAGGACCTGGTGGGATTTGCCATCATGTTCTTCATCATCTTCCTGGCTTATGCGCAGTTGGCGTACTTGGTGTTTGGAACGCAAGTCAATGATTTTAGCACATTCCAAGATAGCATGTAAGAATAGTTCATGCGACAATTGATACTTTGCCGCTGATGTCATCAACACCGGGGGGGTGATGCTAACTGTAGGCACAGATCTGTCTGAAGCTATTTTACTGAAATCAGAGCTTTGTTTTAACACAATCTGACTAAAAAGAACTGACTTAGCTGGAACTACAGCAGATGAGCTGATTTGTGCTGTCCCTCTCAAATTGCATTGCAGTCACAAGCTAGCTAGCAACAGTTTGTCACAGTCACTGTCATCTTTTGGGCTGAAAATCAAACACCTAATCTGCTCATATAGGTCACAGGCTCCTGAAAATGTGTTTTAAATTGATTTAGTATTTGTGTTTTTTTGAGATTTCAGACAGTTTATTTGGCAGTGTTTGCTAATGTTTGCATTGTGTCACCATGGTAACTACTGCACGTTCTGCCATAGACAATATGCATTACACCCCCAGTTGATGTCCTTGCAAAGTATCAATACTCATTATGTACATGGTAGTATATGATAAAGTAGCAATGTTTTTTTCTTTTCTTTTCAGTTTTACGCAGTTCCGCATTATCTTGGGAGACTTTGACTTTTCAGAAATCGAGGAGGCAAACCCAGTGCTAGGACCGCTCTATTTCACCACCTTTATATTTTTTATTTTCTTTATTCTCTTGGTGAGAGCAGATTACAATGTCATATGCCCTTTTATGTCATGATATATGGGATATTTTAAAATTCCACGTCATTTGTTTTGTTCCAGAATATGTTCCTGGCCATCATTAATGACACTTACTCAGAAGTGAAGGCAGACATGTCCCAGCAAAGGTCTGAGATGGAGATGACAGATCTAATTAAGAAGGTAGTTAACTTTCCAAAAGACAATGCATTACTCCTAGCTATTCCTGAATGTATTCTACTGTATTCATGGTTTTTGTTGGTTTGCTGGTATAAATCTCTCTCCATACCCAAGTCTCAAATTCCTCCACGCCCAAACACAGCCAGTTCAGTACACTTCCACAGACACTACATCTGGACTAGACCCAGACTAAAAAGGAGTGGAAAATGACCAAACATATCTTTGTCTGGGCTTAAGTAAACTCAGAACAGTATCAACCAAGAATAAAACTGGATCACATGATAAGATGTGGAGATTGTCTTCCTATCCTATATGAGACACCTTGTCAATGGATTGAAATCTTAGATTTTTTTTTTTTTTTATCCCCTTGTCCTTACTGTTATTTTTTCTAGTTCAGAAAGCACCAGTTGCCCCATGCAGTGCTTTGTAAAAGTAGCTAAATGTAAAAGACAGCACTATAGGGCCTTAGAGGTCTAGGATCTAGTTTTTCTTTGTCAAAAACATAATTTAGCATTGCTGTATCTCAGTAATGCTATATCCCTAGTTTTTACTTGTTTACGTTATTTGCTAGGGCTGTAACAAAGCTCTGATGAAGCTGAGGCTCAAGAAGACAACAGTTGATGATATCTCAGACAGCTTGCGCCAAGCTGGGGGCAAGCTCAGCTTGGATGAACTTCGTCAAGATCTTAAAGGGTTTGTTATTTTATTCTGCAAGAATATGTTGTTGTTGTTAAGTAATTACTACTAATATAATATTATACATATATTTTCTTTACTTTTCAGAAAAGGTCATACTGAGGCAGAAATTCAGGCGATCTTTGCCAAGTATGACCAAGATGGCGACCAGGAGCTAACAGAGCATGAACACCAACAAATGAAGGATGACCTAGAGAAAGAGAGAGTGAGTAGATAAAAGTCATACATACTCTTTTTACTTTTAGGAGTGCCAATGCTCAGTGTGTCTGTGCCTCATACACAGTGCTCACTGTGTGTGCCTCATACACAGTCTTCAGTTCATATGTGCCTCAGTGTGTATGTGCCTCATACACAGTCTTCAGTTCGTATGTGCCTCAGTGTGTATGTGCCTCATACACAGTCCTCAGTTTGTATGTGCCTCAGTGTGTATGTGCCTCATACACAGTCCTCAGTGTGTATGTGCCTCAGTGTGTATGTGCCTCATACACAGTCTCAGTGTGTATGTGCCTCAGTGTGTATGTGCCTCATACACAGTGCTCAGTGTGTCTATGCCTCATACTCTAGGAGGACTTGGATCTAGAGCGTAACTCGATGAGCAGACCTAGCACTGGGCGGAGCTTCCCTCGTACACAGGAAGACTCGGAGGAGGACGATGATGAGGACAGTGGTCACAGCTCTCGTCGCCGTGGCAGCAGTTCTGGGGGCGTGTCCTATGAGGAGTTTCAAGTGTAAGGCGCACTTTCTGTTAAAATAAATTATAAGTGAACTCTACATAAATGTGATGATGTGATGTATTAAAACAGTAATAACTAGTTTGTAATTCTCAGGTTGGTGAGGCGTGTGGATAGAATGGAGCATTCAATTGGCAGCATTGTGTCGAAGATAGATGCTGTGATAGTGAAGCTGGAGACCATGGAGAGGGCCAAGCTCAAAAGAAGAGACGTGCTCGGCAGACTGTTAGACGGAGTTATGGAGGTAACACTTTTTATGTTCTAGTGCATACCATTGTTGTGTCCTTGGGCAAGACACTCTGTGAAACTAAGCACTAAATCACCTTTTGCTTCTGAAGTGTGTATAAGGTGTTTGAATAGCGTTGTCTACTGTTCCTTGTCCTTTTTTTTTGGCAATTTTAGTGCAAACAAGATATATTTGCTGCTTTGTGGTCAAAACTGGGTGGTTCCAGTGGTCACTGCCAATTTCAGGTATTTGGTGACACCAAGCACCTCTGCCCTAATTACAGCCAGTGGTGCCCAATCTGCAGATCACAATCAAGATTGACCGGTTGGTCTCAGAGGCAGTGGGGGTAGATCCCACAGCCCTGCGAGTTTATATGAAGTTAATTGTCTGGATAATAAGTGAACCAGTCACAGAGGTCCACATTGGCACATGGTAACCGTGAGGTACAATCAGCGCCAATTGTGTTTTTGGCAACTTTCCTGTGAGTTTTTATGTGGCAGCATGGCTGCTCTTCTTGTCTGCTCACAGTGCACAGCCTCAATGCCTCATACACAGTGCTCACTGTGTCTGTGCCTCATACACAGTCCTCAGTTCGTATGTGCCTCAGTGTGTATGTGCCTCATACACAGTCCTCAGTTTGTATGTGCCTCAGTGTGTATGTGCGAGCCGACAGCAGAGCTCCAGAATGCTCGCAGTCGAAGAAGGGAGGAGAGGGAGGAGAGTCAGTCGTGTGGAGGAGCAGAGAGGAGGAGATTGGTAGTGCCACAGTGTATAATCATACTTTTTCACGCTGTTTATATCTGTCCCAAAGCAAATTGTTGTTGAATTGATCACCCCTGTGTTAGACCAATCACACACTGTGCCTTGTATCCACAGACCTTACCTCTCCCCTCACTCTCTTCCACTCTTCTCCAGGTACTACCGAGTGTAGCAGCTCTATTTGAATTGTGTTTGTGGGTTTGTGAGTTTTAAGTAAAATGACTTAGTAAAATGGCTGTGGCAGAAACAGAATTTGACATTAAAACCTGCCAAGTCTCCATTTGACAGACAAAATGAATGTAACATAAATACTATCCTAAGTGCTTATGATGTGTGTGTGGCAGGATGAACGTTTGGAACGAGACTCAGAGGGGCACAGGGAGCAGATGGAGAGGCTGGTGAGAGAGGAGCTGGAGCGTTGGGAATCTGATGACATGGCCTCACAGGTGAGCCATGCCCAGGCCGCTACACCTGTGGGCCCTCGGCCGCGCCCCCCGTCCTCTTTGTCCACTGATGGGCCTGAGAGCACCCTCAGCAGTGGACATGTGTGAAGGCAAAAACAAGCAGTGGGAATGGCATGGAAAAATTGAGCTGGACGTTTTCCTGTATAAAATAATGAGGGACACATACACCGCTTTTTGCACAGTGTACTCACAGAAAGAAACACATTTCTGTTAAATCTCTTCAGACTGCATTGCACTATAGGTGTGTTTTTGTAAAAGTCTCCCCGGAGAAGTAAAGAAAATATGAAGGATGTAAATGCTGAATCATGAAGGTATTGTATATTTGGTACTATGCGGTCTTTACCACAGCAAATGTTACTACATAGTAAGTGTGCTCAGCTGTTTTCTGTGTACTTTCACATAATTATGAGCATTCCACCAAATACCAAAAAGCCATTTGTTTGAATGTTAATGCATTGTTTCATCCTTAACTTACATTAGGTACAAGTGTGGCACATTCTGTCATGTTTACTCACCTTCTGTGTACCAGTTAAGCTTCTATTATAGCTTATTATGCATTTGTGATACATATTGTAACGTTAAACAAACTTCAATTTGGAGTGCATTTAGTGTTCATGGGAAACCCATGCATTTATTTTTCAATTGTGCCTTATTTTTTATAACGCATTCCATTTTTAGCTATTACACCAATAAAGTAATAATACCTATTATTTTAATGTGTTTAGTTTATTGTTAAATTATACAGTATATAATGAGAAAATGTTTATGATATAATTAAAAGGTTTCAAAATATAAATGTTTATTCTCATAGTACAATCAACGAATAAAAATGTAGGTTTGTTGTTTGACAGCACAGTCTATCACATTACCACTTATCAAAACTCCTTGTATAAATATGCTCCATATAAAAGAAAAAAAAAAGATTAAATCAGTACTAACCTAGCATTAAAAAAGCAACAAAGACAAACAACCAGGCAACATTTATTTTTGAAATTTAAGTCAACTTTTTCATGTAGCGTAGTTTTAAATAGGTGATAATGAGAAATATTATCGTCATAATTGCCAGAGCCAGATGATTCTTCCACAGTCCCCAGGCAGTGTATTCAATGCCCAGGTAATCCAGATACTGCTCACCTGTACACCTACAACAGGTTGTTAAATAATTCATAATTACTAAATTATCAATGGTCAAGTCTGACAAATATCACAATGTCTATGGGCCTATAGTAACCTTTGACCTTTCCAGAAATTAGTAGATTACTTGAAATTAAACATCTGAATATTAAAGATACAAGCAACTCACATCAGGCCAGTCGGGCTCACGGTGCTGTTTATCCTGATAGTTGCCATGGTTTCAATTAAATCTTCCTCACAGAATTTTAAACCTAAAAACTCATTGACCTCTAAGGCCTAAACATGGAGAAAATATTGAGTAATTAATAGAGAAGATCAACAAAACTCAAAAACAGACTATGCAGAGGTATATTATATAGAAAATTTAATTAATTCAAATTTCACCAAATTTGTTAATCACTTACTGCAAGACCGTAGCGAGGAATGCTGAAGTATTTGAGCCATGACAGCCAGTCCACGATGCTTGGGAGGTTTACCAGGAGCCCTGAGAAAATCTAAAAACAAAAAAAACATTGTAATTTACATTAAAAAATAGGTAGTTTTTTGTTGTTAAAGCTTTTTTAAAACTCTGTTACCATCATGAATACAAATGTGATGGTCATAAAGAGGCTTGCCAGAGCCACCACGCTCTGATCTGCTGCGATGGCCAAAGTCAATGCAGTGGCAGTGTAGGCCACAAGAGTGACTGTCAGAGTGAAGATGAGGAATGCTTCAACTGTGCATTTGAACCCTGGTACGAACAATACAGACAAGAATTAATTTAGTGTTTGATACCAGGTTACCATCCTGCAGAGTTGTTTTGACAGCACTTGCTCTTTGTCTTTAATACTTTTTTCTTTCTTTTTTTTTTTTTTTTTTTACCTTTTTTTTCTATGAAAAAGGATTTTCACTGTAAAATGCAAGTTTATAGTAATAAAAGAAAAAATTTAATTCAGTCAACTGGACAAACGAGAGTGACTTCTTTAGTTCTGATCAAGTGCTGGTGGGACACTGTCTGAAGAAGACACTTAGCTGAGCAGCAAAACGCCTTCACTTTAAAACTTTAATCCAGTTGATTGAATTTCATTTTCTTTTGCGATGGAACCTACTCAGATGACTAGGGGATTAAACCGACACTTTAATAAGTCTTAATTTTCATTTACTAATACAGCAGGAACGAAGACTTAATTCAAAATGAACAACATGACATCACAAGGTGGAACAGAGTGTTTTCTGTTTGAGAGAAAAACTAGGCAGGGTTTGTGTTAATGAAACACAACACAACTCCAGGTATAGTTTTGATGAGAAAACATTATAAGAGATCAGAAAATAGCGCAACGTAGGCCCTTTAACTAAGAGTAAATATACTGTCTTGAGGTTTACCAATCATGAAGTACACAATACAGCTGAAGACGACAGAGGTGATGGTGCGCATAATGAAATCAGCAAAGATCTTAGACAGGAAGTAGACTGACACTCGGTAGTATCCGCTAATGTACTCATGCCTGTAAACACGCGCACACACACACACACACACAAAAACACATTTACAACAATAAGAAACAGCTGAAATTAGTATTTAATTTCTCACACTACACAAATTAACAGATTTTACTTACACAAATAATTTCCTTTCAATGATGAATAGCTCTGCTGCAGTCACTGTGCTGAAACACTCATTGGTGGTGATGAAGAAAAGGGCACCCATCCTAAAAGAGTAAAAACATATCCAGAGTTGAGTCTTGTTTCATTCACATGTGTTCAAGGCACAAAACCTGGAAGTGCTCCATTGTGCTCCTAAACTCCGTACACCTTCGCTAGAATCAGTTAGATGATTTCAGCCCTGGAACTGCCTGTCTCTACTGAATAAAAGGTAAAAGAAGCTGTTAACTTGAAAACTATCGCTCCATGACATCACAAGATAGAACAGAACATTTTGAACTTTGGAGATGTAGACAGAATAATAATAAAGGGTTACTCAAACATGTGTGAATGAAACAAAACACAAGTCTAGGTATGTTTTTGAGAAGGTAACAGCTTTATAACATGACTTAAAGCTCACAGTTTTTGAAAATACCTTGAAACCCATGTATTCTTATTGTGAGCAGACTTGACAAAACCTTGGAGTTTTTTTCTGCTTCCACTGTATGGCTTTATACAGGTTTAAAGCCATATATTGGAACATTCAAGACAAAAAATAACATCATGGTGACCAGAAAAAGTTATATAGTGCAACTTTAATTAGATGGAACAAATTATTATTATCACAACTAATCTATGTCACAAAAATAAGTACCCCAAATCTAACTTTAGTTGAGCCTCAAGAAGATTATTGCTGTAAGAAGATTGTACCATGGCCACATACATGACCGTGACTTTATAGGGAGGTGGCAGACACTTAAGCTGCGTACACTGGGGTCTGCTATACGGCCTATGCTCTGACCATAATAACATTAAGGCCTTATATTTCAGTGAAGCGTGCACAGGATAAAGAGAGGTCTCTCTTGTGTTATATTTATCGTACCAGGCTTTTATCAAACGGATAAGAAGATTAATTCCTTTGTGTTATAGTGAAACAAACAGTTATACCATATTTTTTACCTGTTTTGGATCCCACTCTGGTCATCTTTGACTGAGTAGAAAATGGCTCCCACGATTAAAGCAAGCACAATGTTGACAGTCAGCTGTGAAAAAGGAGAATTAAATCACAGATAGATTATGATTTGTGTTAAAAACCTGCCATGTCTCCTCATTAGAAGGACATGACTCTCAAAGGAAGTATTCATTTGAGAGCTCAAGGGTGCATCTTTACTGTTCCCCAAAGCCCTTCATCAGATAGAACAACATGAACACGTGGTCAGAGGCAACGGGAGAAAAGAGTGAGAAAAACAAAAGGCAACATGAGTTTTAATCCCAGCAGTTGACAGATTATGACAGAGCAAAGCGGTTCCCAGGGTGAGGGGGATAAGCTGATAAGGGTGAGCCTTTTTTTACCTCATTCCCCTTGGTCTTTCATGTGAAAGCAGGCCACTGCACTGATGGTCATGGCACCATCATGTGATGAATTCACAGAGAGGCCAAGGGGCCTCGTCCAGATATGATATCAGTGCAGATCCTCAACAGAAAGGCAATAGTGGGGTCACAACAGTCACCAAAGCCGATTAGGACACCCATGCCGTCTAGAGCCACTTTTGAAGGATTATTGTGATTTATGTAGAGCCAATTAGCTGTTAATAATTCTTGAAGTGAGGATACCTCTGATGGCATTTTGACGCCATGAGAAGACTAATGAGAGCATTAAGTGTTGACCCCTGACCTGTTGTCTGCGGGTGCTGTTCATTTCTATAACATCAGTCTGTGCTCTCTCTGAACTACCTCCATTGGCACATAGTGTCACACTATAATTAAGTCATAGTTCAGTGGACGTGACTAATGGAAATGGCAGCACATACCAAGCTCAGTGTGTTACCTGTGCCACAGATGTCTGAGGGTTTAACAGAAGGTTTTGCCAGGTCCTCTTCAGCACCCAGTGCAGCTGGTGGAGGTATGGGCTGTTGTAGGTGATGGTGTGAGGCAGTGGTCGCAAAAGGCAGTTTTTGTCCTGGACAATGCGTTCAAGTTCACACTGTGTGTCAGTGAAGTAGCAGCTGTTCCTGTATTCTTCCACTAAGCGCTCCTCAATACTCTGCCTAGACCCGCTCAGCTCCTCAAAGTCCAAATCTGTGCACACACACACCACGCAATGTATACATAAATATATATGACATATAATATTAAATTTGACAAGTTAAATAAAAATCTTGTACCCTCAGACCCTTGCAGTTTTATCATTGCTGTTGCTGTAGAGTCTCCATTTATGACATCCAGGAAGAAGTCTGCTGGGTTATTGTGTGGTTCACAGGGGTATCCTGTATGAATATTCCATCATTATCTCATCAACATGCAAACATTAGATAATAACCTTTAAATCATTCTCAAGCATTACCAATGTTGGCAAAATAGTCCAGGGCATTGGGCGCAGGTCCGTGGTACACCATTTTGCCACTAACCAACAAAGTGAGAGTGTCAAACAGCCTGTAGATGGAGTAGCGCGGCTGATGGATAGACATAATGACGGTTCTTCCCTGACTTGCCATTCTGCAAAAGGACATAATAACATTTAAATGTTTATGTATTATTATTTGTATGTGTTTATCACAGTCTAGGCCTTTCAATATATTTGTATGAACTGGGTGTTACCGCTTGAGCATCAGAAGGACAGCGTTGGCTGTACTGGCATCAAGTCCAGTGGTTGGTTCATCCAAAAAAAGAACTGATGGGTCACTGATCAGCTCCATGCCGATGCTTGTTCTCTTCCTCTCACCTCCTGATATCCCCCTGGACATTGGACTGCCCACCTGCCATATTACACATGCATAGAAAAATACGTTACTCCAAATTTAACTCTTCCCCTGCCAATGACAGAAATTTCCATCATAAATACTAATTAAAGCTAGATCATAGGGGACTTTCTGGTTGACTTGTACAGTAGAAGGAGAAGTCAAATAAAAATAAATAAGAACATTTAAAAAAAAAGTATATTTTCATATCTATGTGTTTCAAGAGCTTTTTGTCTCCAAACTGCTGCTTTTGATGAAACTACTGTTTATTTACATTTTACTGTGACATTTTTTCCTGTGGGATTGCAAAAAACTCAACACAATATCTATAAGCTTTACCATAGTATCTGCAACTTTTGTGAGACACAGGTCTTTGATGAGGTGATTAACCTGAGCCTCTTTCTCGCTTTGTGGAACAGATATGGGCAGTCGGAGAGCTGCAGAAAAGCTCAGATTCTCCTTCACAGTTAAGGTCCCCATAACAACATCCTCCTGTGAAAAATATGAAGACATGTTAAATTATCGGCCAAGAAGAGATTAGAGTTATTGAGAAAGTTGAAGCACCTGCACTACATATCCAGAGAGACACTTAAAATTTGGAGGCTGTGGTGCTCCATCAATAAGAACTTCCCCAGAGAGCCCAGCGGGATCTTTCCTTGCTGCTAAAATATCCAAGAATCTATGAAAGTAAAAGGGAGACATTACCATATATTGACAGCTAATGCATTACAAGCATCCAGTTTTTTTTATTTCTGGTTCATTAAATAAGGGTACGGTAAATATTTTTAGAGAAACACAGGCTACTCACGAAGACTTGCCACTACCAGTAGGACCAAGAATAGCATTCAGACCTGGTTTCATCACCCCACTGTAAAACAAATAAAACGCTGGTGCTCAGAGTATATTGTAAAGTTTTTCTTATGCCCCTAAAGATATTTGTCTGTTAAAACCCACAATAGAACCTACAACAGAGTGAAGGAAAGGCAGAGTTTCAAACTTTCGCTCCCTGACAGACACTTCATGTCTTATTAATTTCATGTAATTAACACTGTCAGCTGTCAAGTATTTTTTAACGAGTCTGAATGAAAAGTCTAAAAACAAGTTTAAATAACAAAGAAGATTTGTATTGAATCTATGTTCAAGCTGAATGAACATTTATGTAAAAATATGAATTCCTTACCAAATAAAAATTATGTTAATATATATCATTTATATGCAATTAAAATCAGTAGGCTATTTAGTATTTTTCTATTAGTAAAAGCAATATTTCAATTTGAATATGTTGTATTTTTGGTGATTTTTGTGTAATATTTGTAGTAAGCAAATACACTCAGTACTCTGATTTTGATACCACAAAAATGAAAAAAAAAAACACAACAGAATGTAATTTTCAGCACAAAATAATAGTGCTTTCTTTCCGTGTTTGTTAAACTGAGTATCTAGTTCGGATAATGGTTTTAATATTGCATAGCATTTGATATTTGATAAGCCTAATAACAATGTAACAAAGGTTTGCTGTAACCACTGACTTGAGTTCATGTAGGATTTGCCGGCTGGTGGTCTTGCGCTTGCACAAGGGGGCGCTCTTCACTTGCACCTTGTACTGGAGGCTGTGGAAGCTCACGGTGGAACCACAAGGCTTCTGGTCGTGCTCTGTGGCTGTCTGCACATCGGGCCGGCTGCGTGTGCCGTTGGTGCCTCTGTCTTCCATCATCACGATATTTATGTGATTGGCCCGGTCCATTTTTCTGTAGAATAAAATTAGAATAAAAATTGTAACATGAAATATGAAAACATGAAAGTGTTGATTATCACAACTGATTAATCAAAATGTTCAGTTTGTGGTGCTGTTTTAATATTTATTATGACTCATGTCTTGAGCTTGATCAGAACAAGTATGTATATAAGACACATAGACTAGTATATGGACCACTATGGAAATGACCTGGACACCTGAGAGATTACACAAATATAAGGCCACATGGTAATAAAAAAGAAAGTACTATGATTTTATGTTGAATATGACATTCTATTGTCTAAATAAACTATTTTTTTTTTTTTTTTTTTAATTATCATCATGGTATTGAAATTGGTATTAAAAATCGAGTCTATTCCTTATTGAAATGGCACATTGAATGGCACAATCTCAAAGCAGTAGCTCTGTATTGTGAATATAGTTAATAAAAAGTTAGTGGAAAGAGAAAGATAGTACCAAGTCTGTATTGGGCTGAAACGTGTCTGTGGGAACTTTTCTTTTGGCATGCATGTCTTGATTGACAGCTTACCTTTCAGTGACCCACTTGTTTTCTCATTTACACACTGAACATCAAACAGGCAAACTCCTCGCTCTGCACCAACAGCCATTTGATTGATTAAAATACAAGACTCTCGCATAGCTCAGCCCGATAGTGTCCATGTCAGTCAAACTCAGAGCTGACCCGAGGCTTTTGTGCGGCCATGAGCTGGAGCAGGGGGTGACACCGAGGGAGAAAACCCCAGAAGAAAAGGTGGCTCAATCAATATATTTGTATTATCGGATCAAATTATCAATGGGAATTTTAATTATCGGAAATATCAGTGTGATGTCACAATTACCATTATTGGCTGATATCGTGCACAACGAGCCTCTGTAACCCTATATTTACCCTATATTAAGCCTACATTAACCTTATATTAAGCCTATTAACAAACTATTCAGTATCAATGAATAAAGCATGGGGAACTAAATCTTTGTCCATAAGTCCTGATCCATATCAAGGGAGTGTGGGATTTGTTATCAAATATAACAGATATATGGGCCTGCTATATTATTAAAGCTCAAACCACAAGCATCAGGCTGTGAACAGCTGGGTAGAAAAGCAGCCCATGTTGTTTTAACATTATGTCAAACTAAAGGTAAGATATTATTTTAATGTTTCAAATGTTTCTGTGATAATGTTTCTAATGTAATAATGTTATTTGGTTATCTCTAGATGAGTATTTCTAATTGAGCAAATGTAATATCCAATCAAACATACTGATTAATTACTGTTTTGTGATTAAATTGAAATTATATGAATGTTAATGTATGTTTTTATTCCCAAATGTAATACTGAATCTATGTAACTTTTTGTATTTGCATTAGCCTCTGTGAACTGAAAATGTTTAACATCAAGTAAAAATATTCATTGACGGTAAAAAAAATATAAATAAAATAAAAAATATATATATAAAATATATATATATATATATAAAATATATATATATATATATATATATATATATATATATATATATATATATATATTATATAATTTATAATAATGTTTAACATCAAGTAAATATTCATTGAATGTATATTATATATATATATATATATATATATATATATATATATATATATATATATATATATATATATATATATTTTTTTTTTTTTTTTTTTTTTTTTTTTACATAAAATAAAAAACATAAAATTAAAACGATTTAAAATGCAGTTTCTTAAAATACAGTGTTTAAAATAGAACAGAAATAGCAGGCAGTCAGATAGCATTTGAAAACATCTTACCAGGCCGGGAGCGTGGATGAAATCAAACTGGTGGTCTTGAGTGGTCTCGCTGTCTTTAAGGCTTTTCTGCTGGTCCAGAGCAACATCAGCTCATGACAGAGAAGACAGGTGCACTACCTCACAACCAACCACTTCACTGGACTTAACAGGAGGCAGGCAGCAGGTTTAACCCTTGTGTCTCCACGACAAACCTGCTGCATATCAAGCCTGCAGAGTTAATGCATTTAATGACATTTCCTTTGAGCAAGACGGAAATTCAGAACAGACAATTGCCCTGTTTCAAGAAGCAAGTTTACGCCCAAACTCAGACTTTGTTAACCCTGAA
This sequence comes from Periophthalmus modestus, assembly GCA_019594935.1. NCBI lineage: Eukaryota > Metazoa > Chordata > Actinopteri > Gobiiformes > Gobiidae > Periophthalmus > Periophthalmus modestus. The sequence goes on along the minus strand of JAIEZT010001373.1, from coordinate 6,266,664 downwards.
AAGATTTCAACTCAGAGTTTTCTGTTTCACAGAGGGTTAACCTAAACCCTGAGTCAATCACCACGGTAACTCACTCTGTGAACCTAACCTGGTCCAGAGCAGGTTTTTTTCCTCTAACCCTGACTTTAAAGGGCCTATATATGCTATTTTCTGAACTATGTTTTAATAATCAAAAATATACCTGGAGTTTGTTTTGTCTCATTCACACGTTTTACACACAAACCCTCCATATTTAGGCTTAGGAGTTTAGGAGTTCCAACTACTCAAACATGTGTGAATGAAACAAAACACAGCTCCTGGTATGGTAACAGGTAACAGCATTATAATGTGTTACTTCCTGAAGGAGAGCTCTGACTGGACACAGATGGACCAGGAGCACATCATTAGAGTGAAATTATTTTATTTATATTTATTTATACGTTACACTTATTTTACTCAAATGACTTTCATGAACTTATGCAATGTGCTAATCATTAAATTGATGGATCATGCTTTATATAATATTTAAATATGCATTATTCATTATTTAATTCTAATCTTAGATTTGTAAAAAAAAAAAAAAAAAAAAAAAAAAAAAAAAAAAGGTAATTAGGTAATTTAAAATCTGAACTCAAAAATTAAAACTAATTTTTTTTTGTAATTTTTAACTGTAAATATTTTAACCGTTCAACGTTTTTTTGTTTTTTGAATCTAAGCAAAATTATGTAGGCCTTAATATTATTTGAATCTTCATATTAAAATAGGATAAATGGATTAAACAATGTGCTCGTCCACATTATTTTATATTAAGCCTGACTGATCCACAGTCAGGTCGTCTCTAAGATGGAATTGTCATGGGATCCATTGATAAAGTCTGGCATCTTCTGTGGACCTCGAGGTTTACCATCTCTGAATTTGCTAACTTTGCTCCAAACCTGTTTAGTGAAACAGAATATTCAAAGTTGTCTCTCAGGGGAGATTAGCTCCAAGTTAGCAGCTAAACACCGAGTTGGCACTTAAACCTTATGTTAACTGAACTTCTTTTTTGAAACGGGCCATTTTTAGTATTTTTATGCTCATGTTTATTGAGAACCAAAATCATTGTACCAACAGACACGAAGAAAACAAAATTAGACTTATAATTGAGAATTATACAAACAATAAGATGAGACAAAATGCAAAAATAAAAGATTAAACCTTAGTTTGTACGATTATCGCACAGTCCTAACATGAATGTTGACATGTGAAGCTTGAATGACCAAAACAAAGTTGGACGCTAGAAAAGCAAGCACGGCTGTACTATATTGCATAAAATATCAAATTGTTAAGATCTTTCATCATCTTAACTGATTTCTAATTTGAAATCCATACTTGTGTTTGTGTAAGCTTCTAAATTTAGAGTATTATCATTAAGAGGTATTATTTTTAGTCTTATTTTATACATCAAATCTATTTGTATTGTACAGCCACATTAGAAAACATTCACAATGTCATACATAGCTCACAGACAAATCTTTAGTGTTGCATTAAGTGTGCTTTGTTTTCTATAGTTCCACAGATTGTAATAAAAATAACGTATTACAACATAGGATTCAAACACAGTTTCCATTGGTACATAAATGTAACAGATTTTCAATGTACATAAATAGAATTATATACAAAACCTATTTTATACAGTTCTGACCGCTTCCACACGGTAAGTCACAATAGCACTGCTGTACACATTTAAAGATAGTACAATTAATGAAGCAACTATTAATACTGACATTTTTGGTGGTTATTTAATTTGATATTCAATTTTGTAAGTACTTCGAAAAATGTACTATAGCACAATTTTTCTTTGCAATGTTATTAAATATAATTTCTGGAAAACAAATAGTTGCATCCTTAATTACATGAATGATATGAATAAAATACAGATTTGTCCAACTATTCACAAAAGTTTGTTATTCAGGATACAAAACATTCAGACTTGTTAGCATTCCCAAGACCAATAAACTTGTGCAACTGGGCATTCACTAATGTTTCTGAGAAATAAGTTATTAATTAAGTGCAGCAGGACCATTAAAAAAGAAACTTGGGGAAACAGACGTAAAAACATTTAATGCCTGCTGTAACTGCCACTAGAAGATACTGGAAGAAGCTTGGACATTTTAAATAATTTAGTTTAAAATTCTGAAATATCCCCAATAAATCCAACTCTCACCATACCTGTTGTCTCCACTGGCTGCGATTACAAAAACTATTTCTTTCTTTTTGTAAGTACTGCCAGTTAATCAAAACATGTACTACCATATTACAATGTATCTTTTTCTCCAAGAACCACAAAATCAAAACATGTTGAATGTTTTAGCCTGATTTTTCATATACTTTTTACATTCCAAATTGTAATACGCAAATAGATCAAATAAAACACTTGGTGCGCAATAATCAGTTAATATGTTGCTCACAGTTAAATCACCCCGGAGGAACTTCTGATAAGGTCATTGGCTCATAAATACAACTTTGTACGAAAGCTTTGTTAAGTGCACATCATGAATTCACTGCCTCAAAACACAGAGACTAATAAATATCATACTACTCTAAATGCTGGAAGCCTTAGTTATTTTTGTTTTGGGCTAACCACTTTTCAGAATAGCGCACAAAGAGCACCATTGAGGGACTGTATTGCACAAAATGTTGGGTCCACGGACCTCATTTCTTCAGTGCCTGAAAGATTATGCCCAGCGACCACTCGACACAAAACTGCGGCTGAATGAAAAGTTGGAGTCGGAGCTCTTGTGCTTTCCCCATGCGCCAAAGGGCACCACGATAATTGTGCTGTTGTCCTCGGCGCCATACTGCAGGGCCTGGAAAGGAAACCAACATGTCCACATTAGTTACATTTTCATGTGCTACACCTCGCTGCCACCTAGTGGTTATTCCCTTAACATCGGGATTATTTGGGGTTGACTCTAACCTGTTCTGAGATCCTCTGAGCCGCTTCCTTAGGGTCATGACACTGATTGATAACATTGCAGATTTCCTGGCTGTTCATTATAAAGTTGATGCCATCTGTTGTCAGTGCCAAGAATGCGTCATGGACATGGTGCAGCTGAATAAAATGAATTGAAATGTTTAGTATTTGCCATTTTACAAGCTTAAAGCCAACTCAATTCCATACATACTGGATATGTAATATTGGATAATGGATGATGGAATAATGGATAATCAAAGCTATATGCTTTAGAGTCAAGTCTTTGCTAATTTACCAATAGGAACCCAAAGGAACTATCATATATTTTAGTAAACACCATCCTCTCCTTTTAGCCTTGTCTGGTGGAGTAATGCAATAAATCAAAAAAAATAAATTGGTAAACTTACATTCACTTTTTTGGTTTCAGGTTCAGCAATCACACCCATGTTCTTCAAGTCAAAATCTCCAATACTACGGGTCATTGCCAACCTGCCATTGACATTTGGCTGGCCCAGGCTATTCCAGGTGATGAAACCCCCACTCTTCTTTACTCTGGTGGCAAACACATGTGAGAAGAGGACAAGTTAATAGTTAACAACAAGACAGACATTATGAGCTGAACTTGTGCTTACCTCATCTTTTCATCTTTCCTGTCTGGAGTGTGATCGTCTGTGAGTTTTAGGGCCTTTCCCCGGCGGCACAGCATGGCCCGGCTGTCCCCCACACTGGCCACCACCAGCTCAATGCCATCTCTGAGCAGCGCCACAGTGGCTGTGGTGCCTGCATTTGTGGCAGGCGCTATAGAAACATTAAAAGACAATTAAAAACAATTAAAGAATGAAACACATTTTGTTTAAACAAAAAGTTGCTGCTCAATGTTTTGGAGCGTATGATAAATCTCACTCTCACATATCCACAATACAGGGGCAGGAAGGGACACAAGAGCCAACAGCAGCCAGTTGAACATGCACTCTTTCATTTAAGTAATTACATTAATTCACGTTGTGTAGTTGACAATTTATATGATATATGAAGTGCTAAAAGATTACTTACATTCTGTAGTCATTTTTGAGAATTCAGAAAAGTAATTATGAAGAAAATGAGAATAGATGAAGCAGTGACAATTACCCAAAACGTACTACAGGTATGGACTAACTGCCCATTGTTTATCATTGTTTCTTAATGATAAGCAGGAATGATAGTTGCTTAAGTAAGAACACTACAAAATTACAAGTTATAAAACTATAAACTGGACCATAACTGTAAAAGACAATAGTAAACCTCCATTCCATAGAACAGGGGATGGACTGACTGTGAGACTAACACATGACACATAATCAAACTGATGCACTGGTTCTGAAGATGCTTGCATACTCTTGGCGAGAGAAGAAAATAAAAGGGAGGATAGATAGAACTGAGAGAAAGATAGGGAACCTTCCAGTAGTCCAGGATTTAGGACCCGCTGGACTCTCCTTCAAAACTAGCCTCTCGTCATCCACATTGGTGCCAAGGGCCTCCAGCTCTGAGCTGGTGCAGCAACTGTCATAGATAACATGCACACACACACAGGCATATTGGGACAATTCATACAGCATGGCCAATAAAGGGCCACATACAGGTACACTAGCTGTCAATACAGAAAGGATAACGAAAAGTTCTCAGTAATTTTAGTTAATTATCTTAAAACAAGTCAGTATGACTTCAACAGCAATACAACAAGTAGCACAGAGTTTCATTTTTATGTATGAACACAGGCAGCTCCTTTTTGGTCCCAATACTTTGCCAAACACAATGACACTTCTAATTTTCACAATTCTGGAGTAGCATTTCTTTTTAAACACATTGGACTTCGCACAGTGACTGTGGTTTGTTTATGGTTTGAGTTTATGCACCATCAATGTTGGAACAGCCAATCATTAATTCACTGATTCATAGTGCTTTCTTAGCCAATTTGTTATTCAGATATTGAGTATTGAAGTGGATGGCATTTTTGTGAAAACATGTTGGCTATAAGCAAGGTATACATTCCAACATTGTTAATGATTAATGTGCCAAGTGTTATGAATGCATTTGAGGGCATTTCACCTTTCCAGTTCACAAGCCATATGATACAAAACACAATGTTTTGATAATCAACACATTTTTCTTTGTTCACCCTTGCTTCTTGTTGTATATGGCACTGCAAAGCTGCAAAACACAACTGCACACTCCTAGGCCTAAGCCTATTTATAGAGTAATGCAACCTTTAAGGCATGTAGGATGTATAAAACATGATATGTACAAATGACATGACAGAACTTACAATTGGGAAAGAAGTGAAGGTGCTTTGCAAAAGCTTTGTCGATTTCAAGAAAAGCTTTTGTTAAAACAATTTCCAAATTCTCCTCCTCTGACACAAGGTCTCTGAAACAATCAAACAAAAATATTTACTTTCACAGTAGAGCTACAATGATTCAAATTGACACAAATACTCCAACAGAATGTAGTTAAAGTGACAAAATTACTGCAGTTCTTACTTGATAAAGGTTTCCATGTATTTCTCACAGAAGTCAGCTGCCTCAGGCCCTCCATGGCCATCAAACACAGCAAAGTACATAATGCTGTCAGTCATTTGGGAGACCTGGAAACGATCTTCATTTTCTTTGCGTTGACCAATAAGTGAGGCAGAGCCTACTTTGGACAAACTCACTTTGGGAATGGGCTTGCCATAGCGAATGCTGGGCGGCAGCAGAATTGGTTCATCAATGCGATTGTCCCAGATGCCAAAAGAGTCCCAAGTAGTGGGCCTGCCACTACTGTCCGGATCAAAGCGTGTGCTGCTTGGACGCCTCTCTGAAGGACTGTGAAGTTGTCTCCTTGGTATCCGATTGTCTTGCTGAAACAGCTGCTGAATTGATGGCTTCTGCAAAAGGCTGCTGTGGCCATGAGGCCTGGTACACCTGGCCAGACGGGCAAGACAGACTCTGGACATCACCTTGTTGGTGCAAATAAAGGAGAAACTTGAGGAAGACGCAGAATGTTTCCTGTTCAAACAGAAAGACACATGCCTTTCATTACATTACAAATTCACTCAGTTACTTGCCACATAAGTTATTTTAGTAAATATCCATTGACCACACTAAACTAGCAAAAAATAAGATAAGAATTCATACTTAAACTTAGATACGATAATACCATTTTCCACATGGGCAAATCTGCCTCTATAATACGTGCGCTGGTGCTGCTTTATTGAATGTGCACACACGTGAACATATGTTATCATAATCTGTTGTGTAAACATTTAATGCACATCCACAAACGTACATTGTGTTCAAAACGTAATGCTTACTAAAGACATAAGAACCTATATGCGATAAAAAAAAAACACCCAAACTAGCTAAACCTAAAAGTATGATGCAACGCAGCACATGAAGGCGGGACGTGTGCGGTACAGGGCTCACAATAACACAATGTTTTGCTGTTAAATACTCGCACGGATCAAGTCCTGTGTGCAAGAACTATATATAAAGGTATCAATAAAAGATCTATTACGACATTATACGTGTTTTATTATTAGCTCTCTGTATCTCGCTAGCGCCGCAAAAGCCTAGCTAGCCTTGTTATTGTTAGCTTTAACTGATTTAGCTACGTTTTATCCACCGACCTTTGAAAAATGACATCACTCTGTAATTTAGAGTAAGAAAGACATACTTTACCCTTCAACTATTCAGTAAAATCCTTTATTTCTCTCTAGGTGTGTGAGAGGCGTTCCCGATGAAAGGTTAGATGTAAATGATGGGCCCTCTTCTCAGCAGAGCTCGGTGTGTTATCAAACACGGCCCGTGTCTGGACCAATCAGCGTCGCTCCCGTAGTGACGCCTCCCTGACGCCCACGAGACTCACCGGGCGTGATTGGACCCTGGCAGATGAGTCACGGCTGCATAGAGCTGAACACGTGAGTTTAGCTCATACATATAGACCATATAAGATTTTTTTGGTAAATTATTATTTTCTAGTATTAAGAACTAGTTGATCTCTCATATTTAATGCCAGAGTACGCTCTTTCAGGGCTGTGAGCAGAGGCGTCGCTGTAGCTTTACCTATGTCAGACTCAATAAATCCATCTGACTTTACACTTCAGATTCATAGTCCTCTTTGATGCTTACACCAGAAAAACAAGGCAAGTTTATTTGTACAGCACAATTTGTACACAAAGTAATTCAAAGTGCTTTACAGAATAAGAAAAACATTAAAATCACAGTACAACAAATCAAAACATAATTAATCACAAATAATCATCATAAAATTAACATTAAAAGAGGAGAATGCAGAATAAAAAACCTTTCAGTCAAATGCACAGCTAAACAGAGCATGTCGGAGATGCACTTTGGTGCTAGGCCATGGAGAGACTTGTACCCAAGCAGAGCTGCTTTAAACTCATTAGGAACAACAGGAAGCCAGTGCAGAGACCTGAGCACAGGACTTATGTGCTTGTGCTTTCTAGTTCTAGTCAGGACCCGAGCAGCACCGTTCTGGATGTACTGCAGCTGTCTTAACACTTGTTTGGAGAGGCCAGTGAGCAGGCCATTACAATAGTCTAACCTACTGGAGATAAATGCATGGATAAGTGTCTCCAAGTCTGGTTTTAACAGTATATCTTTGATTTTTAGATGGTAAAAAGCTGCAGATGTTATTGATTTGATGTGGCTGTTAAAGTTAAAGTTTGAGTCCATTATTACCCTTAGATTACTAAACTGATTTGAAGGTTTTAGAGAGACTGGAGGTGACTGCTGACACTTTCTTTTTGTTTCTGTGGGCCAAAGACTAAGACTTCAGTCTTGTCTGATTTTAGCTAGAGAAAGGTGTTTTGCATCCACACACTGATCTGTTGGATGCAATGGCAGAGTGAATCCACTGGTCCATATTCACCTGCTGCCAGTGAGACATACACCTGAGTGTCATCTGCATAATTATGGTAGGACACTTAATCTCCGTGTATTAACTGGCAGCATGTAGAGATTGAACAACAGGGGTCCCAGGATTGACCCCTGGGGCACCCCACAGGTCAAGGACATTTTATCTGAGACACATTTAGTAATTTAGTACTCTCTGTCTTCTTGATAGGACTTAAAACCAGTTTAATGCAGTACCAGATATGCTCACCCAGTCCTCTAGTCTCTGTCAGAGGATCCCATGATCAACAGTGTCAAAAGCAGCACTCTAATCTAACAGGATCGAGACTTCCTGCATCAGTGTTCAGGCGGATGTCATTTGTCACCTTGAGCACAGTCTCAGTGTTGTGGTGGGGTCTAAAACCTGACTGGAAAACATCAAAGAAATAGTTCATTTAGAGAAGTTAATAAGCTGTTGGTAAACAACTTTTTCAGGAACTTTGTCTGAAAACGGCAGATTTGAGATGGGTTGGTAATTGTTCAGCACTGTGGCATCAAGACTGCTCTTCTTTAGGAGAGGCTTGATAACCACAGTTACCACAGAATAAAGGTCTGACATTGAACACAGCAAGTTTCAGATTAGTTTCACTAAGACTGGATGTTATCTTCTTACAGGGAATGTGAACTAAATTTCTCTGATTGGACAGTCTAACTGTCCTTCTGTCAATCTATCTACGTGATATAACTGTAGATGTAGCTCCATCACAAGGCCTCAGCATGATATTATCTTTATCATGACTGTATGTCCTGCGACAGCAGAGGCCCTCCTGTGTACCTTATCCCTATAGGGGAACAATCTTAATTCCTGATCTGATGAGGCTTCTAAATGCTCTTCTTGCTTCTCTCAGGGCCATTTCCCTTGAACATGTCCTCTCGTTTCTAAAATAGTGTAAAGTTCTCATTGTAGTGCATACCTCTGGACGCACATGCGCTGAACAGCCATGTGTTCAGCTGAAACAGCCGGGTAAATTTGTTCATCTTCCTTCTGTCTATACTAGGGAGAGGTCCACTGATGAATGTGTTAAAAGCTACTTTATCAAGCCCCTCAAATAATTTAGTGAAATCCCTTTTCAAGATTTCAGTCTGTTCCATTCTGGTGTCAACTGCACCACGTTCACAATCAGGTGTTTAACTCCTTGGTGTGTTGACAAAACTTTTGCTAGGACTTTTGTAATCTCAGAAACAGTGTAACTGTTTCTGGCCTGCACTGTTTTACCAACTTCATTACTCTTGTTTTGTGAGAAACTGTTTCTGTTTGTATGTTAACATCAGTCTTTCTAAAATTTATACAGACTGTCCATTGCACTGACAAATGTCAGGATACATGTGTTACAAATTCTATGCAAAGTCTTAAGAAGGAGATTATAGTCTAATGCAGGAGTTCAAACTTGAAACTTGAAATTAAATATATTCAAGGCAGAGGGCCACAGCCCTGTGATTAAATCAGAAAAGTGCATTTAACATATCATTGACTAGAGTCTATTTAGAACGGGTCTGTATCACAATGCAGTGATGCAGTATTATTGAGGTCAAAATGGAAAAATTACATTTGCCATAAAAAGGTATTCCTATGATCATTGGCCATTTTAGGAGGAGGCCTGAGGGCCGGAATTGGCCCCAGCCTGTTTGAACACACTTTCTACACTTGTTAAAAGTGTAACCCATCAAAGTGTACTATATGTGATCTTTGGTTTCTTTGACAAGCTATAAGAAATGGATTGTTAAGCTAACTGAATAATAAAATAAATACAAATATTTATTTATCATAATACTATTGTTTATATTGTATGCCAAAATACAATAAAAATAAATAAATTTAGTAGTAGCTACAGCAACGCTTACACCATTTCAGCCAATCACAGCGCTCCTTTCTGTGACGTAGGGTTTGCGGACACTTCCTGGTTTGTTCTTCGGACTGAGCCGAAACATAACGCCCTTATTCAGCATGCATTTCTCCAGGTATTTGTCGTACGGATTCACATTGAACAACACATCGTCATTATCGCCCTTTTGTTTGTCATTTACGGATGTACTTACAGTTTTAACCTCATTGAATTGAAGTTAACGGTCTGTGGTTTGCTAATGATAAAGCTAGCTAACCTTAACTATGATCAGAATGGTTTTGGATTAGGGAAGGCTGGGCTTTTATTTTTGTCCAGCATTTACTGATTATACTTCAAATACGTCGACATTAATTTAATAAAACGTTACAAAAGTTTTCAGAAATTCCCGTTTTGAATATCTGTCTGTTCCAAATATTGCTGGGTCATTTTATAGCACGGTGTGAATGTTTTTTTTAACCTCTCCACTACAGCCAGTGTTGTAACATAATACAGCCATATATCGACTTTATTAACCTGCTGTTATTATGTTATATTCTAACGCTCTCCCTGCCGTTATATTTCTTCATGATGACAAGGCCTACATTTGTATGAGTGCACCTTGCAGCTGATGATAACTAAGCCACTGATCACACTGTTTACTTTATCTTTGCTTATTCTAGTCCCTCACGTGCATGTTAACAGTGCACATAAGAGCCTGGAGCCGCGTAAGCAGGGATTACAGTGACAGGTTTTTAAAGCACATCCTTTGATTTGTGGTTATCATTGTCACACACATCATTCTTGAATATGACTCATGATCAAGGTTTTACACGAATGTAAGTATTATGGCAGCTGTTCATTATTGTACAATTTCAGCTGCTTTTTTTATGTTTTCAGGTTTGGGATTTACATAAAAAGAAAGAAGCGAGGCTGTTCTCAAGCCTAGACGTCTTTTCTTCTATCTAGTTTACCTTGCACCCACCTTCTCCTGTGCCATTATGCTGTGTTGGGGCAATGCGAGAGATGGACAGTTGGGTAATGGTGTGGAGAAGAATCCAGTCTATGAGCCAAAAAGCTGTTCAGTGTTCTCTGGCAGGGGGCTGAAGGAAATTGCTTGTGCAGGGGAGCACTCAGTGTTTCTACTTCAGGATGGGAGTGTCTACACATGTGGCTCCAACAGCTGTGGACAGTTAGGCCACGACAAACCAGGGACTTCCCCAGGTAAGCCTATGTTTTCTAAAAGTTAATCTTATCATTAGGATATTTTGTATTCAGTATTATACAGTCTGCAGTGATTTTCTCATTATTACTTATTTATAATCAAAAGTTCATGTTATAGAGGTTATGCAGATGGCATCACAACATTCTAAATATGTAGAATGAGGGGCATTATTAAATGAGTGTCATTGGCAAGTAATGACATTTTCTTCTGTAAAATCAAAAATGTGAAATGGCTGCTACAGTTTAATAACAAATATAAATGTCAACAACTTTGCTAAATATTGTAAATGTTGTACCTAACATCTAAAACAAGGAAAACAAATAAACAGTAGCAGAAAACCAGGTAACATTTAGCTATTTTTATCACTGATACAGACTTTAGGATCACAGAAGTTGAACTGAACCTTTCTCTTCTTAAATAGCATGTTTTTGAGTCCATGTGTTGAGGAGATTAATTGTTGTGGGGTGTCCTTTATCTCCTCCTATCGTTGGCTAACAAGCTAGCTCACATCAACAATGGACAAACTACTTTCAGTTTAAATTTTGACATAATAAAGCTTATTTCAGCAAAAATAATGTTGCCAATTGTGCTGTTCAGAGTTCTACCTCATTGCCACTCAGTCGGAGTGTTGAGGAGCTTTTTTTGATTAAAATGATGTCAGCACACAATCTCTATTATGGCTCAAATTTTAAGGGATGTGCAGTTAATACAATTCTGATTGTGGTCAATTCATTCATCTAATCATCATCTCTTCATTCATTTCTTTAAGGGGGTTTCACTCTACTTTGAAAAACAAAGAGTTAGAATCCCTTGAACTCTATCCCTGTTCTTTAATGTAGTCTTTTTAAAATAATTCATAACTGTTTTCTATTTTAGTGCAAATGTGTTCAAAGACAAAAAAAAAAAAAAAAAAATTCAATCTCTGTTGGGTTGATATCGGTTATTGGCAGATACGTAATTGATGCATCCCTAGATAACAATACATTATAATTACACTAATACTTCAATATTATTAAATATCTTTCTCTTTGCAGAATTAGTCGGGGCTTTGGATACTCAGAAAATATCAATGGTCTGCTGTGGCCGGGCCCACTCTCTGGCGGTCAGTGAGCAGGGCCAGGTGTTCGCTTGGGGGGCTGGAGATGGGGGGCAACTCGGTCTGGGCACTACAGAGACAACTGTACGAATACCAAGGTACACAAGGAAATGTTGTTTTATTAATATGAATGAAATAGAGGTCATTGGTATGCCTTTAAAATAACTCTGTTGTAAAACTATTGTAGCATTATTTAAGGTTTATTAACAAGTTTAAGCATTTCTTCAATATTAGACTTAAACTTGGACAAGATTAATTGATTCACGGAGGAAATAACATGGGCAGGAAGTCAAATAATACAGTATAAAAGATAAGGTAATGATTTAAACTTTATTTGTCTTGCATAGTACTATGTTAAATTAAATGTGCTTGGTACCTTCATCCAATAGCAAGATAGAAACATTTTTGAACAACCCACAATATACAAATTTAAAAAAATGTATAAAATACATAACAAACAACTGAACAAATATGCAGTAGTGTACAGTAGTATTATTTAATATTAGGTGTTTCTTAAAGACAGAGTATTTTATCTCTATGGGGTATTAACTGCTAACACATAACATATTTAGATGTTTCCTTTTATTATTTTGAAAATGCTAATTTCACCAAAAACAATATAAAGTTTCACTTCACTTTTGTCGCTCTGACTTTCCCTTTGTTTTCGATGATAAGTCACTCCCCCTTCAGAGTGCTGTCACAGCACAATCAGCGTGCATCCCACTAATGAAACTAATACACAGCAACTTGACAAACCTGCAGTGTGCAGATTATGTTGTGTTATGTTATATTATGTATATTTATGGAGAATTGTTGTGCGGGAGCATGGTTGTGGGCAGAGCATTGCACAGAATCTTGGAGCTAACCATAAGGAGGGTGGAATAGAGCCTCCACAGGCATGGAATTGATGAGGGAACAATGTTATAATACAGTAGGAAGCTCAAAAAAAAATCTATTTGGCATAATACGCCTTCTTTAATAACAACCACCTAATAGCTCTGGCGGTCAGTAGGGATAAAATATAAAGGAATACTTCTATGTATGTCCTCATCATGAAAATTTCCATCCGAAATGCAGGAACAATTTACGTGCAAGGAAGGCATTTTTCTGATTTGATAAACCTTCAGTTAACAAAATAAAGGTGTTATTATTTAATGTTATGTGTCTAATCACAAGTATTGTGCAGCTAAGACAAGTTTTGGCCCTTGCTTACATGAGTTGGTTGCTAAGTAACAGCAACCTCTACATATTTCATATCTGTATGCTCGTGTCCAAACAGACATATTTAGTTAGTTAGTTATTTCATAGGGACATCTGTAGTAAACACAGTGTAAATATGCCAGATTATAGCAAAAAATACTAATTTCCATCTGTTGTCCCTAGGCAGGTACACAGACAACAAATACAACATAGACATTACAAGAATACAATAAAAGCAGCTAAAAGTTTTTTAGTGAAATGTGTAGTCTAACCTTTTATACATGCTTTAACAAAATTGAATTATTGCTTTATTCTCGATTTGTATGTCGATATTGTACTTGATAACATGAATACCGTATTATAAGTTGCTCCGGTAAAGTAAAAAAAACGCATAATAATGAAGAAAAAAAAACATATATACATATATATATATATATATATTGCACTGGACTATAAGTCGCATTTTTTGGGGGAATTCCATAAGTAGATGAAGCGCCGCCTCCGTGTGGCTGTCATACTGGTACACAAGCCTCGAGTGCCCTCATGCATTTGTCAGTGTGACAATAACAAAGATATGAAATTATATTTTTCAATAATTTCACATATAAGTCACATCTGAGTATAAGTCACATCCCTGGGCAAACTATGAAAAAAGTGCAACTTATAGCCCGGAAAATACTGTAGTTTGTTCCGCTTTCTGAAATTCCTATTTTCTGTTATCTCTTCCATCTTTTTTTTTTTTTTAGACTGGTGAAGCGCCTCTGTGATCATCGCATCTCACAAGTTATGTGTGGGAACCAGCACTGCATTGCACTTTCTAGAGGTGTGAAAAATGGTCCTCTTCTTTCCCTACAATATTACCATGCATTTCCATAGATTGTTGCTTCTCCACATCAGCATATTGATAATTTGCAGTCTTTGTGTATGTATATGGCAGAATGTTCAGCAGTTGCCATGGTGACACAATGCAGACATTGGCAAACACAGATAAAAAAAAGTTTTTATAATTTTTTTTTTTCTTTTTAAAGTTCTATATATATGTGTGTGTGTGTGTGTATGTATGTATGTATGTATGCATATATATATATATATATATATATATATATATATATATATATATATATATATATATATATATATATATATATATATATATATATATATATATATATATATATATATATATATATATATATATATATGTATATATATATATATATATATATATATATATATATATATATATATGTGTATACATATGTATATACATATATATACATGTATATGTGTGTGTGTGTGTGTATATATATATATATATATATATATATATATATATATATACATATATGTATATATATATATATATATATATATATATATATATATATATATACACACACACATACATATATATATGTGTGTGTGTGTGTGTGTGTGTGTGTGTGTGCAGAAAAACTCACATTCAGTTTTATTAAGTTCCAAAAGATCAACACTTGTTGAAAAGGTAAACTGAACAAGTTTACGTATTTTAATATAATTTGTTTTATTCGGTGGGCTGGATTAATAACCCAAAAGGCTGGGTGTGACCCCTGGGTTGTAGTTTGCCCATGTCTGCCCTGGGTGTTTGATTTTCAACAAAAAGTGCAAGTGTAACTGAAAAACTGTTGGGTTATGGTAAACTAGCTTGTGACTGTAACTTTATATGAGAGGAACTTGTTTGACAGCACAAATCAGCTCACCTGTTGTAGTTCAAAGTCAGGTCCTCATGGTCAGATTGTGTTAAAACAAAGCTCAGATTAAAGTCTAATTTGAGTAACAGAGCTTCAGACAGAACAGTGCCTACGTTAGCATCACACCCTCAGCGAATGTTGACAGCATGAGCTGCAAAGTATCAGTTGATGATAGCTTTGCATTATTGTTGGTTTGAAATATCATAAACAAACAGCATTGTCCTTGTTTTCAGATGGTCAGCTCTTCACATGGGGTCAGAATACAAATGGTCAACTGGGTTTGGGAAAAGGAGAGCCTAGTAAGCTGTTCCCTCAGCCGTTGAAGTCTTTAGCAGGAATTCCTCTGGCACAAATAACAGCTGGTGGTGACCACAGCTTTGCACTTTCTCTGTCCGGAGCGGTGTTTGGCTGGGGCAAGAACAGGGCTGGACAGCTGGGGCTAAATGATAAACAAGGTAATTATGGAAGAATTTATACCTTTTTTTGCTAAACGATAAATGCACTTCACTATCTAACATAACGACACACGGAGAGGAATATTGTCAAAAAAATTCTGGAAGTGAATTTTAAAAGCTATATTATTACAGAAATTTGGAAAGTTTAAATTATAATTAAGATAATGGTAAATAGTCAAATCTGTATAGAGTGCTTTTCCACATTCAAGGCACTCAAAGCGCTTTACATCAAGGAACAACTCACGCATTCACACACAGATTCATATACCAGTATACACAGACACTGGAGGCGAGGGGGGTTAAGTGTCGTGCCCAAGGACACATTTACCACTTTTATAATAGAGATAATAGATCTTACGTTCCATTTTTTAAAAATTATTTATTGCAGTTTTACTGATACAGCAAAATAAACATATTATGTTGATGGATTTGGTTATTCTATACTATCGTAATTTATGTTACTTGTATTCAATTGTATTAGACTTTTATTGTCATTCATTTCTTTTTTTTCATCGTCAGATCGTGCAGTCCCTTGTCACATTAAATTCTTGCGATCTCAGAAAGTTGTTTACATCAGCTGTGGAGAGGAACACACTGCTGCTCTTACAAAGGTTTGAACCCCTCACTCTATAAAGCGGACATGGATGTATACTATGAAGCACATAACATATTTAGATCACCATGTTACCTGTAAGATACTATATACACTGAAAACAACATGTTAACAAAGTTTCACTTTGTTTTTGATGTTCTGAGTCCCTCCCCACGCTAAGTCACTTCCTCTCCAGAGCACTATTGCATTACAGTCGCAGTGCATTTCGCTAATGATGCACATCGAGTCGGGTGGTGGATTGCTTTGTATCATGCTTTTGGGAGACTTGTAAAGACTCGTACAGTTAACCGTAAGGAGGGTTCAAATAGGGCCCGGGAGAGATCGCTAGATTACTCAAACATGACACATAAAACCTTCAGGCATGTTTTTGATGAGGGAACAATGTTATGTTATAACATACAACATATTACAACATACAATTTTTGCATAACACCCCCTCTTCAGTTCCTTTTAAGATAAAGTCAGGTTTGAATATGCACAGTGATGTAACAGAAGATATTTGGTAAAAGGTTCCTGAAGTTAAATGTGCACTACTTAACCTTTCTGGTGGAGGTCTGACTCTGTCTCCATGGAGATGTTGTTGCTTTTTCTAGAATGTTCCACAGTTTGGCACAAAACCCGTTTATCCCAATTGAAACAGCCACTAGGCCAAGGTGTTTTTGAGCAATAAAAACCTGTAATGATATAAAGTTGGTATGGATACGTTTTAATCTATGCTATGCTGTGGAACATTTCTGCTAAACCAACATTTCAGTGTTAACAAGTATGTGGACACCCCACAAGTTATGTAGTACACTGTTAATGCTCCAAAAGACAGACTCCAAAGTGGATACAGATGGTGGCAAAAAAGATGCAGATAGGCCTGTCACGAAAACACATTTGAAGTGTGATTTATTGCTGAAGAAAATATAGACAGTAAACAATAATATTGAACCTAATTCATGCCACCAACAAAATAAACCTAAAGCAGGATTATCACCCCAAAAACTATTGTAAATGTACAAAATTATTGAGAAAAACATCAACTGCAACAAAGAAGAATGAAACACTAATTAGTTTATATCTATAACCAGTCAAGTTTCTTGTTTTGCCCTCAACTGTTCCAGTCTTATTTTACTACAAGAATATAACCAAAAAATCCCCACTAACACAAAGAAAATATACAGGCGATATATATTGAGCCTCCCAAAATATTGTTTCAGCTTTCAATAAGTCGATATAGTAATTATTGTGACAGGCTTCGATACTGATGTCATATTTCATACTTAATTTTTGTGACTTAATCTAAACACTGTATGTCTCTTCAGGACGGTGGCTTGTTTACATTTGGGGATGGATCTTGGGGTCAGCTGGGTCATGGGTTCAACAAACAACGAGCTTCTACCCAGACGAGTGCTCGAGCTCATGGGCACCGAGGTTTCCCAAATAGCCTGTGGCAGGTGAGGTTTAAGTTTTAACAACAATTTATTTGGTGTCATTTAAAGGCTTGTATTTCTCTCTCCAAAGCCAACTCCGTGTTCTTAAACTTTTTCAGACACCACACTTTGGCATTTGTGCCTTCTTCTGGTTTGGTGTATGCATTTGGTTGTAACAATTATGGCCAGCTGGGTACAGGGATGTGGGGGAATTCGAAAAGTCCATGTCCTGTTAGGATTCCTTTCATTGGATGTTTTCAAAAAGGAGGTGAGCAATGTATTTAGGCAATTTATTATATGTTTTATGGAATACTACATGTTTATTTTTTAGTATTATATCCAGGGTATTTATTTGTATGTTTTATTTGTTTTTCAGGATCAAAGCAGTGCACAGTAACAAAAATTATCTGTGGAGGTGACCATAGCTTTTTGTTGTTTTCATATGACCAGGTATATAAAATACTTATTTTCTTAAACTTAAATGTAAAGCTGAATAATCAACTTGAATACAAAACAAATTATAAAATGTAACAAACTCATGTAATGGTTCATAACAGTATAGAAAATTCCTTCATATCCATAAGTGTCCTTACAATAATGGCAAATCACCACTTGGTGGCAGTAATACTTAACATTTGACACATAATCCAGAACAATTTTGTGGAGTTTAGTGAACAGATTTCTATAAATTGCATGTACTTAAATTCAGCAGTCACAATACTTTCACTTTCTTTTTTACCTTCATGGCAAATTATGTGAATTGCCAAAACTTCCTGAATGTTTTGTCCCAACTTACAGTGAAAACAAAATATAACTCTCCACACACTGAAATAAAGAAATACTTGATGTTCCACAGAGTGCGGTCATCCCTGAAGACTTCAGAATGAATAGTATCAGTAAAAGCCTTTCCCCAATCAACTATGAGCGTTGTAACTCATGGAGGCTAAGGCTTATGTACAACACAGAGTCCAGTGTCACAGAGTAAGTCAGTCATGTTTTTTGTAATATTGTGTTAGTATTATTGTATACATTTGATTGCTGTAAATATGTTTGTTTTTTTTTCTTCTTAAGTGACATTATTAATCAGCTTTCGTCCACGGCTTGCTGGAACGGAAGTTTCTTGGACCAAAGGTAGAGCAAAAAGCATGATCAGTGTGTAACATTAAAATGGTGCCTGTAATATGATCTAACGACCTTGGACAGTTAGTTGGTAGTGCCAGCTATGCAAGTAGTATCTCTAAATACCCAGATAAGATGACAGATTATAAAGTGCATGATTTGGCATGTTAATGTTGCAGAGATGGAGGAGCTCATGTGGAGCTCAGTTTAAGCAGGTGAAAGGTGTGAAGAAGCACAGATTCTCAAATATCACTGTGGTCTGTTACCAGTGACCTCCATCTGCACTCTGGCACACTCTGTGTCCTCATGACATATAATGGTGAACTATCCTAAAGAATCCCTTTGATATTTGATTTGATATTTTCCTTTCAGATCCTACACAATGGAGTCTGATTTATTTTCATTTAGTCATCAGTGCACTTGTTGTTCTTATTCTCTCCATGTTATGTCATTGTTTTGTGCAAAACATGTTGATCATGAGGGCTAGCGAAAACTTTGTCATGGCTGTATCTGACCCTTGGCATGTTGGTTCTCCATCAGCAGATGTTTATCACTTTGTGGGAATGAGAATGAGAAATTGTGGCTGGGACCTTTGTTACACTGTAGTTCACATATTTGGACTAGGTCTGTAGTCTGCAATTTTGTTTACATTTGACCTGTGCAAAGAAAACAGTTAATACTTAACATGTCACTGTAAACAATTTCAGTTTTTGAAACTAAACCTGTGGTTTTGCCCATTGCCCCTTGCTGCCCCAGAAAATACTGACCCGCACTAGGCTGACTGTTGGCTGACTGTTGGTGTGCATCGATTGGCCCTTCTATCCCAATGTGTTGTGTTTGGCACTTTCCACCAGGGCTGATCTGATGTCTAAATAAAGCCTCTGCTTTTCAAAATGACACTTCTGCTGTAAATAGTGTTAGGGTTTTGGAATTATTATACATTGGATTTTCTTTATATAAAGACTTACTCACATCATCACATTTATTCACTGACTCAGTTCAATCCCAGTAGCGATTACCTAAATGCCACTTCACACTTTAATGTTGATTTGATTTTGCAGTGATGATGCACATTTTAAAACCAACCCTAAGATCCCAGGCATCGACATCCACTCTGTTCGGGCCCTGTTTGAGGCGCTCAGTCAGCCTGCTTTCTCTGCACTGCTGGAGCAGGTGTGTATTTTTGCATGTGAACAAAAACAAAAACCGAATAAAGTCTAAAGTCTTACTTGATACTATGCGTCACAACTTATATAGAAGCTGCATACGTCTTAGTGGTATTTTTTCTTATTTAAAAAACAAAATAAAAATTCAGAATTGCAAATTTGACAATCTTCCTATTCCCTCACCCTCTCTGACATAAGTGAAAATAAATATTCATTCTGTTTTTATGGTACATCTTGTTCTGCTTCAGATCTGTGGCATATAATGAGTCATAATTCTAACATTAGACCAGTAATGTTAGTCTTGGGATTCATGTTGAGCAAACCAATATAATTTTAAGTGTGTGGCTTCACTTTTTACCACTGAAAGCCTCTCCCTTCTTTTAGATGGTACTCATGCTGACTTACTAATTTTTGCTTTGCTTTCTATTCCATCTTATTGGACAGGCCACCAAAAGCTTTGAAAACTTGCTAATCCCTCAGCTGCCCAGTTCACCACCCGATGTTGAAGCCATGAGGATCTACCTCATTTTGTCAGAGTGTCCATTAATGCACGACTCCAAGAACTTCATTCGACTCACTATTCCTTTTGCCATTGCTATACTGCGACTGGACACAAACCCGAGCAAAGTATTAGGTAAGAATTGAACATAAATAGAAATATAATTTTAAAAGGTCCTATATTATGCAAAATTGACTCTCGTGAGCTTTAAGCCAAGTCAGAACGTTGTCACCGGAAACATACCTGTGGTTGTGTTTTGTTTCATTCACACATGTTTGAGTAACCCTTTGATATTAATCTGTCTACATCTCAAAACTCAAAATGCTCTGTTCCACCTTGTGATGGCATGAAGTTTACTAAAAAAAATAAAAGGTAAAAGGTAGCTGTTAACTTGTAGAGATTGGAAATTATACAAATGATTCTGGTGAAGGTGTATGGAGTTTTAAAAGCACAGTGGAGCACTTCCAGTATTACCACATGACATCACAAAGTGGAACAGTGTTTTCTGTTTGAGAGAAGAACTAAAGAAGACCCTATATATGCAGGGTTTGTGTGTAAAACATGTGTGAATGCATCAAAACAGAACTCTTGGTATGTTTTTTAATGAGGAAACAACATTACAACATAGATTAGAAAATAGCGTAATATGGGCCCTTTAAAACAATTCTTCTTAAAGTCGTATATTTTGATATTGTCTTTGTACAGATAACTGGTGGTGTTTTGTGGAGGGCAGTGTTTTCAGAAGAATGGTGGACATGTACAAGCGGATTGTAGTGTTCATGCTAACACTTGGAAAGTCTGTGGTGGTGCCTGTGTTTTATGAAAACTATTTCCTGGCTACATTGAGACTGCTTGAAAAACTTCACAAGGTAAACAATATCTTCTTCAGTAAAATGGAAATGCAATCTTTCATTTTACAGCAGCTGTGTTTTGTACTGGCCCCCCGGATGGTTGGTAAAGTATGTCTCTTGTTTGTTGCCAGGTAAACTTAAAGGCCAAGCATGTAGACTACAACAGTTTTTATATCCCTGACATTACCAACCTGGTGGACATCCAGGAAGACTACCTCAAGTGGTTTTTAAGTCGAGCCGACATTGTGAGTGGTGAAAGTCCATTTTGGTTCTGATTTTGAACCTCCCTAGTAAATGCAATCTAGCAGCATTCTTCAATCTAGCAATTTTTTTTCTAATCTGTTGATTTTCTTTTTCTTTTTAGAAAACTGGGTCATCTCCTTCCAAGGTAGAACACATTTTATTGACCGTAATATTTTGCATGTGTCGGGACTCATCTTCTGCAAAAGCATTGTTAAAATCAATATATTTTAATACAACTTTTTGTCGTTTTGTCTAGCAGAATGACTTTCCCTCAGTGAACCTTTGTGCCTACCCATTTATACTGAATGCTCAAGCCAAGACAACCATGCTGCAGACTGACGCTGAGCTGCAAATGCAGGTACTAATACTGATTGTCACAAAATTAACCCCTGAAAGACTAGCTTATTGCTCTTAAAGGCTTTCAACTAATAGAATAAAATTTAAGATATGGATCCTGTTTCCACAACCTGAACTTTGTTTTGGTGTACTGTATTACATTGTCCTTTTTTCAAGATGGCCGTCAGTGGTGCAAACCTACACAATGTCTTTATGCTGCTCACACTGGAACCCCACTTGGCGAGGAACCCGTACTTGGTGCTGCATGTGCGCAGGGACCACTTAGTGAGTGACACACTGCGAGAAGTTTCCATGTACTCAGATGTGGACCTCAAGAAACCCCTCAAGGTAAGACAGCAAAGTATAAACCAGAATACTTCCATGTCAGAGTTTACTTTACTTAACTCTGGCATGGTATTGTATTGTGTGTTTTTTTTATTTATACAGGGACAGTGTACAATAAACACTGGCCAAAAGGAAAAATGCAGTGGTTACAGCAGAACGTGCTAATTTCCACCTGTAATCCCTGGGCAGGTTGATGTAACAATTTAACAAATGTTTTTAACCTAGTGCATGTAATGATCTCTGTTGGTAATGAGTTTCACGGGTCGATTGGTCTAAGCAGCAGACAGTTTACTGAATGTACTTTCTGCTTTTTTTCCCCTTTTACTTGACTTACCAGCCAGTCTCTTCTACATTCTATTGAGGGATCTGAGAGATCTCTCACCAGACCATAGAACGTGACAAACCTCTGTGCTAACTTGGGACGGCCCAACCACAGCCGTTAATTTGTATGACATGTCTCTCAAATGCAGAAGACATCTCCTCTCGAAAAGTCTTGTATCATTCTGAACAAAATCTATAATTTCTTTTACTTGAGATGAATAACAGGTCTATTTCTAAATTGAACACACCTGTGGGTGTGGTCTACACAGCATATGAATGACGCAGGTACACACACTTGCCCTCTTTCTATCCTCCTGGTCGTTGAGTGCCTATGCCAGTTGGCTTGAGTTTTTTGCCGTTCTTTTCATGGATCATTGCTGATTTTGGGCTGCTCCTTTCATGGCATCCCTCTGGCATTCCATGAGAATTCTACTTGCAGGTTGGTGTGTTTTTGCTCCCATTTGCTGCTGCAAACTTGTGCAATACAGCTGACTTGTACACCAATTCACACTATACTGTCCTATCCAATAAAACCTACAGCCCAAATAATCCTTAGATATAATTAACTTGTAGGCGTTTTTCCATCAGGTGATCTTCGATGGAGAGGAGGCCGTAGATGCTGGAGGAGTCACTAAAGAGTTCTTCTTGCTTCTGCTGAAGGAGCTGATGGATCCTGTCTATGGCATGTTCACGCATTATAAAGACTCCAACCTGCTCTGGTTTTCAGACAAAGTGAGTTGTTCCACAGCCACTGCATAATATGCATGTTCCCAGAACACACAGAATGTGTTCTTAACATGAGGAAGTACAACTGTAAATCAATATTTTAAAGCATACTCACTGCAAATTTAGTAGCTCTAATAAAATCATATCCCTTTATATTTCAGTCATGATCACATCATGCACTCATCAGTCACACAAAAAGTACTTGTTGAAAAAGGATTAAACATCTGTTAGATGTGAGATTGGTTTGTTCTAGCCCACATGACCTTTCGCCACAAACTGTGTCATTGTTTTGCACTTAACCACATAAGCTTTTCCTGGCTTAATGTTCTGTGCATGTTCCTGTAGTCTATTCTTTGACCTAACCATTGGAACACCACCACTTTCAACAAAAATATATAGATAATAAAGTTAGATGTGTTTTTAAAACAATAAATAGATATTCGATATTTCACAAATTTACTGTATTTGTTTATGTACTTATTACCTTTTGAGTATTTTCACCTCCACTTATAAGAATATATAGTAATATTCTGACAATAATGCTGTAGGTCTTTGTGATAATGTTACATTTTTTTCTGCATGTTGGAGTAGGGTTGTCAAAAGTATCGAAAATCACATACTAATTGATACTAAAACTAGAATCGAAACTAGACACTCATTTGAGCAGGTAGCTATACTAAAAACTTCACATTGACAGGACAGAAATGAACCTTTCCTCATTAACTTTATAATGATCTTGAGCTGTATCAGAACAAGTATAAGACACGTAGAGTAGTGTACACCCATAGACCACTTTGGAGCCTACCTGGGCATCTTATACACAGATATAAGACGGCATGGTAATATAAAAGAAAGCACTACAATATGTTGAAAATTACATAATGTTGTCTAAATAAAGTGTGGTTTATCATTGTGGTTTCAGAATCAGTATAGAGTATTGAAATTGAGTTTGAAATTTTCGTACTGTGACACTACCTTGGAGTAAAGCATAAATCTAGCTAAACTTTCCCTGCTCTGTGGAAGCTGCCAGCACGGTCATGTTCTTGTCAGTGCTTTGTAGAGTCAAACTGGTTCCATCTGATCGGGATTATCTGTGGCCTGGCCATCTACAACTCTACTGTGGTAGACCTGCACTTTCCCCTGGCGCTGTATAAGAAGCTACTCCAAGTGTCTCCTACGCTGGAGGACTTCAGAGAGCTGTCTCCTACTGAGGCCAGGTAACCAGTCTCTGTGTGCCCGTTTTGAACAGACTGAGTCAAAATGGGAAGAGAAAAGTTTCACAAACATGTTTCACAAACATGTATGAAATTATGTTAAGTTCCACATAAATATATTTTGTTATTATTTTGGCAAAAGCAAAAAGTTAATGTGTGAATTTTACTTCAATTTAAGATCATTTTGTGGGCCTCACTATGCATTTAAAAGCTAAATGTTGGTATCAATAAATCTTGGTTATCATCCACAACAGTAGGCCAAATAATGGAGATCAGTAAAAAAAAAAATCCATATTGGCCCATCCCTAAACAAGACCCCAGTCATCATTAGTGACGTTAAATCCTCTTGCCATCTCTGGGTCCTAAAACCTTTGGCATTTGGTCTGTTTGGTGTTGGTCTGTATTGGTCACTGTTCCGTTACGTAACATGCAATTCCCATTAGTCCACGCGGCGTGTGCTCACAGTTGACGCTTTTAGGCCAGCCAATGTCAAGTAGGGATTGTTTTAAGCATGCTTAATGCGCTCCCAGGGGCAAACAGTTACAACAAGACAAGGGCATCAAATTAAACAAAATAAAAACTATTTGGTAGAAAAAGAAAGGGGAATAGTGACCAACTGTACAAATGACATGCCGTGTATTCTGTAAATTGCTCTTATTCACAGCTCTGATTAGTTTGACTCTGCATTCAGCCACATCCCATGTTACTCAATTATCACAGCGTACAACTGTTTTACAAAAGGCCAATTGTGCAATTTTCTACAAGGCCACGTTTCCCTGAAAAAGAGCAGGACATGTTTTCATTTTCAGTGAATTTAGTTTAAAACTAAAAACAAGTTAAACAAAATTGAACGTACACATTTTTTGAATAGTACTTGGTTTTGTCATTGTGAAACACGCTGGCTGTTTTTTAAGGTTAAAGCGCTGTGTGAACTCACTCGAGGACACGACTTGTACCAGCAGTGGATTACATTTCTCATTAAGAGTTCATTAAAAAAATATTAGAGTTGAGTTTTATATTTCTGCCAGTTAATCATTTGTTCTCTGCAAGTTTTGGCTGTATGTTATTACAAAACACTAGGTCAATATACAAGTTCATAAAAAAACTGATCATTATACACAACTTAAGCAATCTTTTTCATATATTTTTGACTGCTTCAACTATTATTCTTTTATAGGAGTCTTCAACAGCTTTTGGACTACGACGGCAATGACGTAGAGGAGACATTTTTACTTAACTTTTCTGTGAGTAGTAAAATTTTGATCTTGTACATTCATTTACATACAGTTCAAAGAGGGTGCTGGTGCATAAAACAAAACTACAGCCATGGAGATGTTTTGAGCTAATAGTGGGAGCAGGCAACAGCAGATGTCAACGAAGCTGCTAATTGTACACTTGTGATCTTTTCACTATCATTAACGTCTGGCTGTGTGTGTGCTGCAGCTGTGGTGATCCCCCCCGTACTGCTTTTGTTGTTTCTCTGAAAACAGTCAATTATTAGGGTGCTAGGCGAGATATGTTAACAACAAAAGGTTATCCAGCTGAGTTCAAACTTAAAATATTGGCACTATCACTACACACTAGTTTAGTGGTTATAATTTTACAATACACATTTTGTACAATAAAAGTTAAGTATAGTTAAGATTATGCAGGAGGATAATGATTAGCTTATTTATGTGTAAATCATTTGAATGGTTTGGGCAAAACAATGGCACTAAAATACATGTTTATATTAACACTAAAACTCGTCAAGACATGTGATGTAAAGTATTTTGTAATAAGGGTCCAAAAACGATTATGAATTGTAAGTGTTTATGAACAGCATGTTCTTGACTAACCTGCTGGAGACACTAAAAGCATGTCTCAGCATGTCTGGTTTGGACATTTAATAAAAGTGTGACAACAAAATGCAACTTTGGACGTAAATATGAGTCATATTGACACTGATAATACAAAGTGAGAGACTTGGCCTGTCACCTGTCAGATCTATGTAGAGGGGGACCCTGCAACAATTACAAGGTATTTTTTAGCAACACAAACTGCTAAATGCAGGATAAGTTTAATGCCATACTGTGAAACATCCCTAGCAAAACAATAACATCTCTAACATTTCCATGGAGACAAGCATGTGGAGGACCCCCACCCCAATAGAAAAGTTACATAAAACAGATGCCTCCTAATGTTGTGTGCTACAAAAAATCCATGTTAGATGAAAGATCCTTGCATTATTGTAATAATATTCACAATATTTACAAACATTGCATTAGCTGGTATTGCACTGTGCTGTCAGTAGTTCAGCCAGCTCACCATAAATTTAAATTAATTCATTACGACTAAATGTAATGTCTATTTTATATTCCTAACTGTCTTACTTAAGAATATAACACATGCTTTTATGTAGGCTGGTCACAATAGCAAACTTTGAAAAGCAATATCTTGCTGAAAAAATATACAAATAAATGATAATATTTAAACTAAATTATACCACTAACCCTATAAAAGGAAAGTTTGTGTCTATAATTAATCATATAAGCTAATTATTAAACTTTCATCTCAAATATAATCGTAGAACAGAAGATTAGCAGTAGTTACTGACCCCCCCCAAATTATTGTTCCGCCTTCACTTACAGAACCATAAGTTCATATAGTAATTCTCATGTCCGGCCTACTTTAATGATAATGGTATTTTTGTTGTTGCCGTCAGATCACTCGAGAAAACTATGGGATGACTGAGGTGAAGGAGCTGGTCCCAGGTGGTGAAAGCATCAACGTGGACAAAAACAACAGGTGACACTCGATACTGTTCATGTCAAGTTATGGGGCCCAAGTTCACCTTTTTATGTCCTGACCTGTTTTGGACACATCTGATATTTGAACTAGAGCACATTGTGTTCTGTGTGGAGTCCACTGAGAGTTGTGCATAACAGATGGCCCAGGCTGCTGTCATAGGTGTCCCAAAAACAGCAGGATTGAGTGGGCAGATGATGTGATTACCTGTGGCCGGGCTGTGGTTTGGTAGATTAAATATCACAATTTCAATGTTTATGTGGATCTTGGGTTCTTTTGTGATTGGGTGTGATCTGTGGCACTGTTTCTCAATATCTGTGCAAAAATGAAGTCAGTTGTTTCTCATTATGGGGTGTTTCATAACATGTTTCATTCCCCAGTTCTATGAAAGTGCTGATACTTTGCAGTGACATAACACTCAGGGTGTTCTACATCTGTCTCTATGGTGGAATATTCAGCAGTTCCCATGGTGACACAATACACACAATAGACACTGCCAAAAACGTTTTCAGATGGTGTGAAAGCTCAAGAAATACAAAATGGATTTAAACTAGACATTTTCAGGAGTCTGTGGTCAATACGAGGGTTCATGGTCCTGTTTAGGTCTGTTGGCTAATGCTAGCTAGCTTGTGACTGTAATGTTATGTGTAAGAAACTTGTTTAACAGTACAAAATCAGCTCGCCTGTTGTAGTTACCACTAAACCAGCTCTTTCTGGTCAGATTGTGTTAAAACAAAGCTCAGGTGAATGTCTAACAAAGCTTCAGACAGAGCAGAGCCTACAGTTAGCATCACACCCCCATCAGCTGCAAAGTGTCACATAATATTGGGAATAATTGGGGAATCTGGTCATCTTGGTAAGTTATCCAGATATAAATAATCTGGTTCAACTTTTGGATATCAGTAAATACTATCAACACTAGCAGAAACTAATCCTAACTCTCCTTTTACCACAGATTTACAAACTTGTCTTGTATTGAAGTAAGATACTGTGACAAAATACTCAAATATATACTAAAACTAATATCAAAAGTAGATACTCATTTGGACAGTATGATACCAGATACCTGTGTTTTAGAATGGATTTGATCAGAAGTGTAAGAGCAGACCATGTGATAATATAAGAATGACTTCTCTTTTGTATTGAAGATCACATTCTGATATCTATTACACGATACCTAAGAAATTATTATTAACATTTGAAATTTATATTTTAGTATCGCCATGCACATTTCACTTCTTGCCATCTTAGAACCCATAATATAACAATGAAATATTAAGTTTCTCTGCTCGTAACAGAACAATGTTTACTTAAGCGCTCAGGATCCAGATCAGTTGTTGACATCAGCGGCCCTGGGGGTGTGCAGTGTCCTAATGCGCTTACCCACTTAATCCAGCTAAGCAACTTGTAGTGTAAACAACACACCTATCTGACTGGCACGTAGCTGCGAGAAACTGCCTCTCTGGATATTAGTGACCTCAGAGCAGCTAGCTCATCAGGAAATACAAGTCTTTATTCACTTACTCTGAGTGTGAACTGTACAACTTGTATTACAATGATGCCAGTGTTTTCAAAATTCCCATGTCCTTGCTGTGTTTACAGAAGATACAAATAACACATTGTACTGCCGTTTCAGGAAGGAATTCGTGGATGCATACTTGTGCTACGTGTTCTGTGACTCAGTGAGCGAGCAATACGAAGCCTTCTCTACCGGCTTCCTCAAAGTGTGCGGCGGCGAGATCCTGTGGTTATTCCAGCCCTCGGAGCTCATGGCCATGGTGGTGGGCAACAGCAACTACAACTGGGAAGAGATGGAGAAGGTCTGAGTGCACAAACGTGTGGTCCAAAAGAGATTTTAAAGGGCCCATATTACGCTGTCTGATCTGTTATAATATTGTTTCATCATCAAAAATACACCCCGAGTTGTGTTTTGTTTCATTCACAAATGTTTAACACACAAATCCTGCATATTTAGGCGGCGTTCTTCCCTCAAACAGAAATGACAATCTATTCCACCTCGTAATGTCATATAGCAATTCAGAAACTGCCCCACTGTGTTTTTAAACTCCATACACCTTCACTAGAATCATTTGGATAATTTCAGTCCTGGAATTGCCAATCTCTACTAAACAAAAAGGAAGAGGCAGCTGTTAACTTGAAAACTACCACTGCATGACATCACAAGGTGGAACAGAGGATTTAGAGCTTTGGAGATGCAGACAGACTAATAACAAAGAATTACTTAAACATGTGTGAATGAAACAAAACACAGCTGTTTTTAAAGAGGTAGCAAGGCTTCCAAGAATCAATTTTGTGTAATATAGGACCTTTAATGTAAGTTTGAGCTCACAGGCGGCAGTAGTCATAGGATTGAAATAGACCACTTGCTTCACCCTGTTTCGGATGTAATGCGTAACCTGTTGTTCTGCTATTTTTAACTAATGTACACTACATTGTTTAAATATTAAAGGGAATTGGTAAGCTATAAAACACATAGTGTTAAGATTGGGATTCTAACCTGTTACATTAGGACTCGCTGATTTTGTGACTTAACAATGCTTTGGGAAATGTCTTGAATACACGCATACCGGAAAATAATAAATTAGTCAAAAATGAGAACAGAATATGATTATTTGCAGTATTAAAAGTATTGACTGTGGCATCTTAATGTATTTAGCAGTAGTTTGTTTAGAACCAGAGAATATTTCAGATACAATATTTACTCTACAAATAACAACATCACTATTTGAGGGAAAATACTATTGTCAATAACTAGGATGAAAATGTTCATATAAAAATTACAATTTGGCTCAATACTTTCACTTAAAATGACAATGCGTTTATATTCTATTCAAAAACAAACATCATACACGTCAGTTTTTTTCTTCTCTTCTTACAATTTGGACATACAAAACACATGAAATATATGAAACAATATATTTGGAATTATGTAGTAAATATAAGTTAAATAACTCAACTAAATATTTTTATATTTTATATTAAACTCTTCAAAGTAACCACCTTTGGTGACAGAGTTGCAAATGTATTTATTTTTTTAAATTTTATTTATTTATTTGGTTGGGACAATGCATGTTGATGAACAGACATGACATGACAGACATGAATGTAAACACGCCGGATTATAGCCAAAGGCTAATTTCCACCCGTTGTCCCAAGGGCTGGGGTCACAGAAGGGTTAAAATAAAAATTGCACAATTCCCAAAGCTGCGCATTCCACTCATTGCACATCCCACATATTGCACATTCCACATGTTGCACATCTTATTCTTATTATTGCAATTCTTTGGCCTTTTCTCATTGAGTTTCATGATTGCGTTGTCTGAAATGGTTTTCACTTCACAGTCGTGCCATGTCAGGGTCAAAAAATGGCAGAAGTCAAACCAAGATTCAAAACAAAGGGTGGCTATTTTTTCTATATATCTTTAATCTAAAACAAGTTTTAAGTTATTTTAAATAATTTTTGTTTGCTATATTCCACATCATTGTCACTGAAGGTATCAAAGCTACAAATGGACAATCTACAATGTAAATAATCATGTCCAAACTGGCAGTGTAACTTGACACAACTGTCACTAACATGCTGTTGTTGTTTTGCAGAACGCTGAGTACAAAGGGGAATACTCTGCCACTCATCCGACCGTCCGGCTGTTCTGGGAAGTCTTCCATGAATTCCCTCTGGAGAAAAAGAAGCAGTTCTTATGTAAGGATCCAGCAGCATGGCCTTCATGGCAATTTAACTCTTGTGCTGTCCATTCTCCAATGAGTTAGATAGGCCGTAATGAGCAGGTTCAGACTGTGTAATTAACTTTAACTGGCAGTGTATGCCCTCTCACGTTAGAATAGAGATGAAACTATATGTAATAGTGGGTGTTGCCTGCTTTGTTTCATCATTCAGCTTCGCCAGTGTTAGCAGTAATAGAAACAGGTTATGGAAGTAGAGCTGTTTAAAGTATCAAAAGTCAGATAAGAACCACATGCTATAATAAACATACACTATTAGTTTGTGTTGAAAATTTACAATATTTTCCAAAAAAATAGATTTTAAAATGATCATTTGGGTATCACAATCAGCACAGAGGATGGAGTTCACTCTTGTGTGAATGTGAAATTTCACTATCATGACAACACTAAATGGTACCACATAGGACACAATGCTGCTCTCCTACTATGACACCTGTTATTCCAGCAGTCTCCCATCCAAGTACTAACCAGGCCCGGCCTTGCTTAGCTTCTGAGATCTGACGAGTTCAGGCTTTGACAAGGTTTAGGCCACAATAAACTATCTGAGTAGCATTAGCAAGTAGCATTTGCAACATTCAGGCAAAAAGATGTTTTAAGTGATGTAATAGTTGTTTTTGTCATCCTAATGGTAAGACTTAATATAAATGAAAAGGTTAATCATTTCAGTTCAGATGTATTCATGGACTGACGTTAAATGACTG
Source organism: Periophthalmus modestus (assembly GCA_019594935.1). NCBI lineage: Eukaryota > Metazoa > Chordata > Actinopteri > Gobiiformes > Gobiidae > Periophthalmus > Periophthalmus modestus. The sequence goes on along the minus strand of JAIEZT010001373.1, from coordinate 6,235,174 downwards.
TGACGGGCCTGTGGTCGCGATGGCAATAATTACCATAGCAACGTCTCTGTAGCCTCCACACAACAGTGAAGCGGACTGTCAGTCTGTGTCCTGTGATCACATTGGGTTCTTCCATTACAGACAATATTGTAATAATATTTTAAAGAAACCAGAAAGGACACCACTGTGTTTATTTTAATTGAAAGATTTTATTGAAGCTATTTGCACAGAATTAACATGACTCTAAAACGTGTAGCTGTGTGTTAAGAGTTGCATGTTCCTGTTAGACTTTGTGTGATAATAATTTATTCTCACAGTCAAAAAGTGGTATAAAAGCAAGAAGAGGGACTGGAAACATTGTTCAATAGACAAATATTATGTCAAAATGTTCCTGCATAATCTTGGCTTTCAAAAAATGAGAAACAACACCAATCGAGTTAAACAGCAAAACGTGTGAATGAAAAAAAAACACGACTCCAGGTATGTTTTTGAGGAGATAATGTTTTAACATGACTTAAAGCGCACTAAAGCTCACAAAGAGTCAATTTTGTCATATAAAGTGTAAAAGTATCTGAGCTATCTGGATGCTCTCTTCTTACAGTGTTCCTAACTGGCAGCGACCGCATCCCGATCCACGGTATGGAGAGCTTAAAAATTGTCATTCAGTCCACGACAGCGGAGGAGCACTATTTGCCCGTGGCCCATACCTGCTACAACCTGCTGGACATGCCCCGCTACCAGACCAAAGAGACCCTGAAACAGCGCCTCACGCAGGCCGTGGAGCAGTATGAGGGCTTCAGTCTGGTCTGAACATGCGAGGGTCCAAGCTGCACTGCTTCAATGCACTTTTAACAGCCCTATGTATGAAAATGTCTACGGATGTTTAACCGCTTGTGGGACACTTTCTTATTGTAGGCCAAGACCAGGGTATGTATAGGCCAACCAGTTGAAATGTTGTTTGAAAAATGTTTTAAACTAGAATAATCACAGATGCTGTCAGTGTTGCATGGCATAATATGGATCCTAGAATCTGAGTTGGGAAACAGAGTTAAGGTGGACTTTTACATTTAATTTCAGATTTACATATTTTCTAGTCAATATAAATCATATTTTTATCTTTAAGAGTTATTATCTTGATACATTTTGTTCTTTTGCTGCTTAATTAATTTTAATTTATATAACGGGAGGTTACTTTAACAATTCATTCCTAAATGTAGAGTCACGTGACATTCCATGACTTGATGCTGACTTTTTTCCTGGATTTTGGTTGCCATTATGTGGATCCTTTAAACCAGCATGTCCTTCTCTGCCTGACTTAAAAAAAAGATGATCGAACATTTGCTGCAAGGAGAGCGGATAGTCTCAGCCGAATCCGAGCTTAGTTCTACAGTGCTGCCTTCTATTATATGGACACCCAACCTGAAGTTCAATTGGATGTTGTCTTTGTGCATGTGTGCAAGCAAATGATAAATATCCATCCTAGAATTAATACCTGTGGCTAGTGTACTATTTGAAATTCTGATGAAGGTGATATCTGAGTGTTTTCTCATTAAAAAGTGCTTATATTTACACATGGGGACTGAGGACATCTACGATGCGTGGCTGTTCATACTGAAGCCCTCAATCTGTATTTATTCCAAAATGCTGAAAGTAATGTTCATTGATGTGAAATGTGTTGATCATGTGAAAATCTCTCAAATATAAACCTGATATATTTTTGTACCACATTTACAGTACTCATTTCTACAGCAATAAGCTCAGTGATTGTGTAGTCATGACTGGGCTGTTCTAGGACAGGTGTAACACTGGATTCATTACGTCAGTGCATGTACTCAACCAACTCCATTCGTTCATACTAGTTTCTTCTGCAGACTTTAGTCCTATGCAATGGTTTGTCAAACCTTTTTGCACCTTTTGTGTTACAGAAATGTGTTATATCTATTGGATCTCCAAGATTCTCTGTTCAGCCAACTTTCCAATAAAATAATGAGTATGCAAGCTCAGACCTGAAGTGTGGCTTAGTCCGATTGTGTTTTAGTGAAGTGAAAACAGGTTACACATTTAGTTCAAATAAAAGTGAAGTAGTTTCCATTTAAAAGTATAATTTTACATTTTGAGTAATGGTATACATGTTTATGTGGTAGATTTTTACTTGACAAGAACACTGCCTGCAGGTTATTTTGTGGATTAAAAGCCTAGGTAGGGTTGTCAAAAGTATCATATCAGATGCTAACTGATTAGTATTAAACTGAGTATTGAAACTAGATACTCATTTGAGCAGGTATGAATACTAAAAAAGGTAATTCACAGGGCAGAAATGAACCTTTCCTGAATAGCTTTAGAATAATCTTGAGCTGTATAAGACGCACAGAATATACCTACTTGGACGACTGAGGCATTACACAGATATAGGACCACACGGGAATATTAAAGAAAGTACCGTTATTTAAAGAATGTTTTTGTTTTTTTTTAATCATTATTGTGGTATTGAAATTGGTATCAAGTATCGAGTCATTCCTTAGAATCGAAATTGAATTTGAAATTTTAGTTTCTTGACAGCACTATACATAGAATGACCATTCAAGGCAGAAAAAGTTCACCAAAAATAGACACAGACACATGAGTCAAGTCAGTAAAAATATGATTTCATTTGTGTTATATACAAAATACAATTTATACACTTTATGTACTAAAATGTACACACTCAAAAGATTTAAGTCTGCCAGTGTTAACATTGAGAAATTTACACTGATAAATCATCCATTTTGGAGAAAATAAAATTGTACTTGCTCACAGAAATGTAAACAAACACAGTGATCTGTATTTACAAAGGTACAGACAGAAGTGGAGAGCGACAGGGGAAGCGGCCATCTTGTCACCACCGTGAATTACTCCAGTGATTATAACAGGCTTTAGCTTATGTGAGGGAAATACACAAATACACAATCACATATTGAGTATCGGATCATTTTGGTTGTGTCTTTTGGTTGCATGCCAAAAGCGTGATTTTATAGCAGTGTAAAAGTATGCTATTACAGACAACAATTTACAAATACTGATTCATAGAAAATGGCAACAGCTCCCTTACAAAAATACACAACATTCATAATCTCAGTTGACAATCTCTCTTTAAGACTACATCGTTAGAACACAACATTTGTTCTATAAAAAAAACATTGAAAGAAATAAATTACCATTAGCAGTAGAAGTTTTGATTCTTTTGCTTGTGCGTGTATTGCGTTATCTGAAATGGACTTGCAGTGGCAGTAAGTAGAGGAAGGTTGGGAGTAATTTTGTTGTTTGTTTTTTTCTCCAACCACACCCAAGTGTTATGAAATGTAACAGTCTTTATCCAACAGTCTATTAGTTTTACTTCTCATATGAACTTGGTGGAGTCTCTTTTGCTGATGAGGACTTCCAGCAGTCTCAGCTTGGCCTTGATGTGTTTGTATTCACTGTACTCCACTGCCAGAGGGGAGCGGTCCTCCTTCTGAACATTCCTGCAAGACCAAGGAAATGACATAACTCAAGTTGGATTGGAAAAAAAAATTACAGTATATGAAATCTTATGTAATGTGAATGAGATCTTTGTCCTACCTTCCGTTTTGTCTGAAAAACTGGTCCTCGAAGTCTTTGAGGTTCTTGCGAATTCGTTTTTTCTCTTCACGGGTCTCTTGGAGCTGCTCCACAAGCTCCTCACTATGAAAGAAAAGGAAGATGACAATAAATGTTTTGCTACTAAACACAATCAAACATGCATTGGATAGAATCAAATTATTATGGCAACAGAGTTGCTCACACTTTGTATTTTAAGGACCCATATTACGCTATCTGATCTGTTATAATGTATTTCCTTAGCAAAAACATACCTGGAGTTATGTTTTGTTTCCTTCTCACATGTTTAACACAAACTGTGCATCTTCCTGCGACTTCTTTCAAACAGAAAACACTCTGTTCCATCTTGTGATGTCATGTGGCAGTACAGGAGGTGCTGCACTATATTTTTTAACTCCATACACCTTCACTAGAATCACTTGGATAATTTCAGCCCTGGAATTGCCAATCTCTATAGAACAAAAGGTAAAAGGTAGCTATTAACTTGAAAACTACAGCTTTGTGACATCAAAAGGTGGAACAGAGTTTTGGGGATATAGAAAGAGTAATAATAAAGGTTTACTCAGGCATGTGAATGAAACAAAACACAACTCCAGTTATGTTTTTGATGAGGCAACAACATTATAAGATGGGTTAAAAAAAAAAAGAGTTAAAAGAGAATATAAAAAAAAAAGTAAATTAAGATCTTTAACTTCTGGGTTTAGTCTAAATACGGCCTTGTACTTACATAGTGGCAGAGTGCAGATTGGACAGCCCCATGTCTGCAGTGTTCTTTGACGGCGACAGTTCATCCACAGGAGAAATGAACCCGTCGACCTCCTCGTCCATGTGGTCCGTCAAACCGAGCACGCTCAGATCAGGCTTGACTGTCATGGTAACCTGTGTTTTTGTGTCAGAGTCATCTTCAGAACCGTCCTCCTCCTCCTGCAAAAAGATAAACAAACCCACCGGTCAGTCTGTGTGAGCCATAAATGATTTATGTGGTAACAACATTGAGTCAGATGGTCTGCAGATCCCAACATGCGTGGTTAGTTGTTGGTTATTAATCACTTTTCAAGGAAATTCGGTTGATTCAATGAGCATCTATAATTGAGTATTTCAAATGTGTTAGCAGATTCAAAATTGTAGTTATGACAAAAAAAAATTAAAAATTAGACTGGCCATCCAGACTTCAAAATATTTGCATGGGAAGTGTTCCAAATGTAGGCCGGTTTCACTTTATAAAATATGATGGAGGACGTTTTCCCATTCAAAGATATAATATTTATTCAGCTAATCTCTATAGCAACGGTTCTATATTTTTTTTTATCTTTCTGAAACCCATGGGTATCAAATAATCAATTGTGACCATGAAAATTTCAACATGGTATGATAACATTTCTAAGGCAGTTTATTCTGTGTATATTGGTACAGCCTCAAGTTCAATTTTAAAACCATTTGTTCCAGTTGAAAACAATATAATTGAATTTCAAGAGGCCTGCCTCATTAAATGTTTACAAGGAAGAGAAAAAGAGAAAAAGATTTATGGCCAGTCTAAATGAATATAGTAACATTACACACAGTATGTTATAAATACCACTAAACAAGCTCATACCAATTCAAATCACAGATCATACATAACATGAGACACCAGGCATCTACTGATTCCACATTTTTCATGTGCAGGTTAAAACAAGGCTGCTTCTCAGTCAACCAATCAGCAAGCGGTAATCAGGTTCAACCGAGGGGCTTTGGGCTGTAAAAATTAGGGGAGGGGTTTTGCTGGTCAGATTCACTAAAGCCAGAGGAGCACTAGCAGCAGTGGCTCTTCACCTTGATATCATCGAAGAAGAGTGCGGTTTCGCCCTCGATAATAGGCTGTAGCAGCGGCCCTCTGCGCTTGCTGGAGGGAGAACCCTGTAGCGACCATTCAAAAGGAGGAGACACATTTTTACTATTCTATGTTCCTCTCTGACAGGCTAGAAAACTCACTGTAATTCAAACATATTCTCAGTATTGATACTTTGCAGTGACATCACACTGGGGGTGTTCTTCCTGTATGTCTATGGTGGAATGTTCCAGTTACCATGGTGACATAATGCACACATTAGCAAACACTGCCCCCAAAAAAGTCTTATAAGACAATTTCAGGAGCCTCTGATCAAGACGAGCGTTCACGATCCTGGCAATATGTTTGATTTTGAACAAAAATGTGAGGCTGACTGATAAACTGATGGCTAATGCTTGCTAGCTTGTGACTGTAATATTATTTCAGAGGGACGTGTTTAATAGTACAAACCAGATCACCTGTTGCAATTCCAACTAAGTTGGCCATCTCTGGTCAGATTGTGTTAAAACAAAGCTCAGATTAAAGTCTAACTTGAGTAAAAGAGCTTCAAACAGAGCAGTGCCCCCTGTTAGCATCAGACCCCCAGGGAATGTTGACGACATCAGCTGCAAAGTATCAATTCGTGAATTTTCTACTTGGTCATTTGTAACTAAAATGAAGTCAAGGTTATATAGAAAATCATTAAATATTAGGATTAGTCTTATAGTTATTGAACCACAACCCATTACTGCATTTGTGTGTCAGACAGAACACATCAGGAACGCTTTATGTGGCATGAGATTACAGCTCCAGCAGTGCATTATATAATCTATATGCTGTCAATCCATAATAGTCTCTTACATAATAAAAGGGCTATTAAATATAATTAATATAAGAGTGTAATCTCCTAGTTCCCAAGTAGTTCACCGTGACAGTTGGTTGATAAATTAAAAAATTAATGAACTTACAATGACTGGGATTGTTGAGGCTCTGCACAGGATCTGCTTCACCAAACGGTATCTGTCGTACAACGGCTTCATGATCTGCCTCTCGTTTTTGGTCACCTGAAAAAAAGAAAAAGAAAAACATGGAACTATTTCTTATCTTAGAGTTCATTTTGGCTTCTTTTTCGCCTGTCCCTCTTTGCTAACTGGCTGTAACACAGGCTGACTGCTAACCCAGAAAAGTTGCTGCAATATTCAGTCCCAGCCTTTAGAGCGTGAAGGTCACTGAATAAAGCAAAGCCATAGACGTGACAGCAACAGCAGCAGGGACTACCAAAATATCTACCCTCTCTCAGTGTGCATCTATTTCCAACTTTTAAAGGCACAGTGAGGAACTTTCTGAAAGTGGCACATCAGCTTGATTCGGTAGGAATTTTTAGTTAAAACCATACTTCAGAACATTCTCCATGGAAATAGATAAGTTTTATACCATACTGTGGAAGATAATAGTCAAAGGAACAACATTTCCATGAAAACAAGCAGAAAGAGACCCTCCCCCAGGCCAAATAAGAGTCAGATTTGTGGAGATGCAAGCCTATTCCCAGTAAGGACATATGTTTTTCAGTAGACTAAACAATAAAAAAAACAAAAATAAAACATGGTTATTTTTGGACTGAAAAGTTAAGTACTGTGGCTTTAACATGCACTTTGTTTCTTTAATTATTCAGACAAACACATATTCACTCTTGAGGCATTATGCACCCCTGGCTGGCAATCTAGGTCGCATCGAGCGGTAAACAACATTTTTTTGGGAGGCCAACATGGCTGGCTAATACATTCAGCTTATTTTCAAAGAAGTTAAGGTCACAGAACTTACCGGTCGTCCGTGGATGTTCTCATAGTAGAGGAGAGCTTTTTGCAGAGCTACTTTTTCGGCCGCAATCTGCTCCCGAGTCATGTCCTACAAAAATAGGAAGCAATTCAGCACACACTCAAGACTATTGTTACTACAGCTGATGTCATCAACATTCCCCGGGGGCGTGATGCACACTAATGCACTGCTCTGTCTGAAGCTCTGTTACTCAAGACTTTAATCTTAGCTCTGGTTTAGCCCGATCTCACCATAAAGAACTGAGTTAGTTGAAACTACAACAGGTAAGCTGATTTGTGCTGTCAAACAAGTCCCTCTCACATAAAATTACTGTTACAAGATAGCTCACACTAGCACTGTAGACCCCCCAGCATGATGTCACTGCAAAGTATCAATACCTTAATGTCCTCAGGCCGGTTGACTTCGTCCCTCTTCTCTTGCAGTTTCTTCTGAATGCTCTCCAGCGTGATGTCCACAGGGGGCTTGGGGGCCTTCTCCGGCTGGGGTTTCTTCTCCAATTGGGAGCCAAAGCTTTTGGGCAGAGTGTTGCTGCGCTGGCGGGTCACGGGTGGAAGGTCCTCCTCTGACTTCAATATTCTTTGTTCTGATTATAAATGAATAATGTAAGCTATATGTTCTTACATGGCTGAAAAAAAATCTAAAATATTTTGAGTATTGCCGGGTTTCACAACACCGTACAGGCCAATGATGTTTAAAACAGATGGGGGACAGTTAAAATTCATGTTGTTAAAATGGAGATTTTTCTTGTAAAATAATACATTCTAGGGTCAAATCAGAAACTAACAGAAAGGATCCGGTTCAACATTTGTGAGTTTAGCTTTTGGATATTTCATGGCAAAGTAGAATGTTATGGATACTGGCTCTGAAAACTCTCACCCCCCCATCAGAGTATAACATCAGTACATCTGAAAACCACCAATATTTTTACCTTTTAGCATTTTGCGTAGTTTGGATAATTCTGTAACCCATCTGAGCACTTCTGGGTTGGCAGCTTTATCACTATGGGAAGGCTGCAAGAAGAAAAGCAAAGAAACGGTTACTTTCAAAATTAAATGCAGTCAATGCATAGCTACACCAATCTCGCAATGCCTTTTGATTTATCCAGGTCTGGGGCTGTCAGCACACATATCCCAACCATTTACAATCCACAATCCTGTTGATCTGTTCTGTGTTATACAAGGGCCCCTTTCTGCCCCTTGAAGTTGAACTGAATTGACAAACACCAGTCTATTTCCTTGTATGGAACAGTGTACCCTGACTAGACATCTTAATGGTTTGTGTGCTTCAAGCAGGTCAAGTGCTGTTACAAAATGTCACTTCAGAAAACACGGCGGTTGTTCCAACATACCCTGTACTTTCTTTCCTCTTCAAATTTTTCCTCAAATCTGTGGATCTTTTTCTTCAGGACGTGAATTCTCTTTGTGAGTTGTGCCGAAGTCAGCTCCTCTTTGTCATCGTCACAGGAGCCTAGAGATGAACTCCGCCTGCGACTAAAGGGACAGATTTGACATGTTATTGCTTGTATACTAAAAGCTGACCCATTATGCAAAAGCTTTTAACCATGCCTATAATTCCTTCCCCTTCTCATTTACCCTCTTGAAGTTCTATTTAGCGCAATTCATGCATGTTTGACTAATCTATACACTCCAATTTTATTTTCTTAATCAGTGATATGTGTAGGATTCGGCAGTGTTGCGTAACCATTTTGGTACATTTTTGTTTAAATCCGCTACTTATTAGCTTGACGTGCAGCTATCCGTGGTGCTTTCTGTTTACAGCAGCGTGCGAGTCAGTGGACTTGTTTCTTTTATTTAATTGTTTTACAACCACACTGTGCGATTTAAAATATTCAAATTATAACAATGATCCATGGGTTTCAAAGATTATAACTATATAGCAAACACAAGTCTAATATGTCTTCTTTAAACGTATAGATTTTTTTTTGTTTACCTGACGAATGAGTGTGCGTTGGGCGGAGATGGGGGCACCTCTGTATCTTCTAAGTACTGCTGGCCATGTCCATAGGCGTAGAACCGAGGGGAGACCATGGGGTCACTGTCCTCGTCCAGCAGCTGTCGAATAAGACGCCCACCGCCACGAGGGGAGAGCCTGGCCTCCTCTCTGTCCATGCTTTCCCTCTGCAGTAGTGGGTAAGCCGGTACAGGCTCTGGAAAAAAACAACCACATTCTAGATTAAAGTGGGACTAAGCACCTAAACTCCGCCCACAACCGCATTTCAAATACAGCCGCTAATTTGGGCAATACCTGGATGACTTAAGAGGAGAGTGAGGGGGGAGTAAGGTCTCGAGGGATAAGGAACTGTGTGATTGATGTCACAGGTATCCACACTTTAAACTCTGCCCTGCAGCCAGGTGTAATCCTGGGCAGCCAGGTGTAACTAGAAACACCTGTCTGTAATCAGGGCAGCCCTGTGTGAGGTCATGTAGTACTTAAAATTGTAGTGGCCACCAGGTTGCAAAGACTCAGTTTTTGACTATTTACGTTGCAAATTTACCTAGTTTGCACTAAAATTGCCCAAAAAATGACTAGGAACCGTAGATTATGCTATTAATATACCATATACACAGTTTAGTAGCAAAAAGTTGATTTAATGTATCACTCAAATCATGCACTTAACGATGCTAGTGAATAGATTAGCAACAAGTAAGACACATTTAATGCAATCCGAGTTAGCCATTAGCTTGCAAATTAAGTAACATGCTCCCAGTTCAGCTTTTTCAATTACTGGGTCACAACTGCACAACCTATACCTCCTTGGGTGTGTTGATTAGCATTATTCATTTGGCCTACATTTCCCTCAACATGTGTCTGGGCTTGGAACTGGGAAAAGTACATTTGCATTTGAAATTTGATGTTGAAAAATGACATGATAAAAAAAAACAAACTGATACTTTGTATAATTTAGCTCTCATTAAATGCTAAATATCCATGCTAAATGAAAAAGAAAAACAAATGATTTATGTATAAAAAACAACTGGCAAAGTAACTCTTGGAAGTCATAAATGCACATGGTGAAATAGCACTTCCTTTGGGCCTTGGCGCTTGCACACTTTGTTCCAAAGGTTTTCTCTCTTGGTAGTCTGGTAATAATTATGTTTAGTAAAAATAGCTCTGCAAATACCCTTGACAGTCCCCAGCTATTAATAAAGTGGGATAATGTCAGGCCTCGACCCTCGTAAAAATGTTACAGTAATGCCTCCATGCTGTATTTCCCATTCCTTCACACAGATAGTCGTGTTTTCAAGGATACTGGCAGAGGCTAGACATGGAACAGTTCAGGGTTACAAAGCAGGGAGGGAACCTTCTAGAAACTACACATGTGGCTTTGGGGGCTTGGTGTGAGCTGTCTGGTAGGTTTCATGGAAAATTAGAACAGGTAACTCCACACTGCGAGACGCTACAAGGTGAACCGGAATGCAAAACAAACCCAGAAGGAGATATTCCAAGTAAACAGTCGAGATGTTGTGAAAATATGCAGCCAGTCAAATGGTGTCCAGTGTGTATTTTTGTTAGCGGTGGGGAGTGTGAGTGTGAGTCTGTACGGGAAGCAACTTAGCTCACATTCCACCTCTGGTTATTCCCCAGGGTTCCTCTTGTACTTTTAGCTACGTGCAGTTTCTCACTATGTAGCGTGTCGGAGCAGGTGAAAACACTCCATCCTGCATTATATCTACTGAAGGTCCATTATGTGCTAAATGCTAAAGCTAAGTCTCCTTGGCATTTGGAATTAATCCTTTAAATCAAGTGCTCGGTGATGGTTGCACGGGATTAGACTAATAAAACAAAACATGCCTCTTTGCCATTTTGCTAAAGGTTGCTGTTAGCGTTGCCATGCAGAGTGGGGAAAAAAAACAGGAACTTCATAGCTTGACAATGATGCATGTCAGCATTCACACTAACTTACCATCGCAACAACTTGAATAAAATATGCGTTTGAAATCAAGAGAAGGTGAGTTTATAAAAGCAGGATCTAAGGAGAGAGAGAGAGAGAGAGAGAGAGAGAGAGAGAGAATCCCCATGGGGATAGATAGAATTAATAGAAAGAAGCGAGTGGCTTAAGCACACTTGATGGATAGACACACGAGATGGTTTGGCTTTCCTTCCAAATGTCTGTGCGAGTTGGCAACCAGGCAAGGGCAGAGGCGAAGATATCACCTCCCAAAGTGTTGGCAAAATGTGTACTGGGACAAAGGTCTTTTAGAAGAGCTAGTACAGTAACACTTACCACGACTGCTACCCAAAAGTACTCTATTTGTGGTATGAAGTACTAGCTATGTTTTTGACCTCCCCTTTGTTTTGCCACAAGCGCCGTGCTACTGCCAGTTATAGATAGGCCTGTCAAGATAATTACTACATCGACTTATTGTTCAATACATGATCGCGGGAACAATAGATTTTTGGGTTCAAGATTTATCGTGTGTATATTTTCTTTGCAGTAATGGGGAGACTTTAGTTATTTTAGCTGTAAATGCTGGGTTTCAGGTGACATCGCAGCACTCTAGTTGTTAAAATGTTGATTTATGTTGTATTGCAGTGAGTTATTGGGTCTAGTCACTAATAGAAATTATCAGGTTGAACATCTGGGAATTTACCTTTTAGATATTTCATGGCAAAGTACAATGTAATCGATATGGATATCTGGCTCTTCCCCCCCCCCCCATCATCTGGGAGTCTGACATCATCACATTCAAAAATCTGAAAAAAACAATACCATAAGATTTGAGCTGTAGAGAGTTGACAATAATATACTAATAATTATTATAATAAATTAGGTCAACTCAGACCTCGTAAGGATACTATGGTATAAAGTAGTTATAATGGGATAGAGTAGTTTCAATATTATCATTATATTTCTACGTACCAATATATTGTGCTTCAAAATGTGTTATCATGACAGGCCTAGTTACAGACTAACAATTCCCGATTCATTTTGACAGTTTGTGTGCAATGCGAAAGCTGCTGCGCTGTGCAAATGTGGGTCTGTCATGGTGGATCTATGCAGTAGTTCCTATGAGGTCATCCGTGATCTGTGTTATGGGGACATGGTGTACAACAGGAAGGAGGTTAGGAGAAGAGACAAGTGCGAGGAAACCACTAGAGGAAAAGAAACTATAACAGTAAACTGCAGACGCCCACACAATAACAATGTGTGTGTTTAGTCTAAATACAGATTGCATAGTTTTGGGTACTACTAGTCAGTGTCACAAATGTGCTTTTTTTTTTTATGCACAATTTTATACAGTAGTAGCATTGCCACCCCAAATTCCATATCCAATTGTTTTCCTTATATCAATCTCAATTTTGTCTTATTAACAACAAATTAAAATGGTGTTCAGAATAAATGTCCTGAACATTAACAACACAGATTTTTAATTAGTGCCATTTAACACAAAAACAGTCAAATTTATTCCTCCAAAGTCTAAACTCCAAATCACACAGAAATAGAGTGGGCTGTAGACCTCTCCATTAAAAAGGCATATATTTTTCATAAAACAGAATAGGTTGCATAATTAGGTCACAACTTGAACTAGAAGTAGAAAGTGCTTTGAACAGTGTAGCCTGCCCTTCCCATGCTCTCTGTTTTCGTGTTATTGCTTGTGGCCACTAGAGAGCTCTATAAATCAAATACCTCCTTTCACCCAGCCCCAAACATAAGCCTGTGAACTTTTGCAGCATGGAATATTTCCAACTCAACAGGAAACTGCCACCTCGCTGCTGCTTATACAAATATAGATGAGCACATATTTTTATCTAGACACAGGCTTTAACATTTACTTTAACCATTTAACCACAGGAACCTGTTCATTTTCATTCCAGCATGTCTTTTGATTTGATTAAATGTTACATCAGCATCCTCCTCCCTCGATACGTCATGTTGCAATATCCTAACAAAAAAACTGCAACAGCCAATGCAATGTGCCCTAGTCACTTTGCATAAACAAACATTGGCACTATCCACGAGAACACATAGGAAACCACGTGGGGCTAGAGCACTGTCATATGTACTGCATTATAGTGGATTATGTGAACATAAAACATGGATCTTTTGCAGACAAGCTAGTGTGGAAAGTTCCAGAGCTTAAAATTCTGAGTCAATACATTACAAATGGTGTTATCCTGCATGCATTAATTTATTCATTGATCTTATGTCTGAGAATCGCAACAGCTGTCAATTCTAGTATGTAAACTAAGCTAGCAAAATGAAAACCAAGTGACCAGATTTGGAATAACAACTTTGGAACTGCAGTGCCAAAAACAAACAAGAGGGACCCATGTGGTATCACTTAACAGAAGCAAAACAACAAGCTGGAGAAGTAGCTGTGTCAAATTGGCCAGACAGTACACAGGCACGCGCCCACATTAAAGAGTGTGCTGAACTTAAGAGGATCTATTGAAATTAAATCCTGCAGGATGCACACAGCCAGTTGCGTCAGGAAGAGAGAAAAGCCAGGCAACTGAGAACCATGTGCAAGTATTCCAGCGTGCGAGAATGCAATGTTTCTATTTAACACATCTCAAAATGGAGACACAAAACATTAAAACATGAACGTGACAAAAACAAGCATGTGATAGCCTGAAGCCTCACCTCCCCAATTGTTGTCCTCAGTCAGTGCTGTCAGGTCCAATCGGGGCACGTCCTCGCAGCCCGACTTCTCGCAATCCGGGTCTGAAATGCCTCCTCCCCCCACTCCGACCCTCCCCGTGTCACAGGCGACGGGAGACTCCTGAATCTTCATCCTTAGCGTCTGCACAACCATGAGAGTAGAAGAAGTGAAGTGGTTATAACAGCAAAAGCTTAAAGACCACAATGTCAGTGCTGGGAGCAAGACACACTCTTTAAGTTGGGTCTCACGCTCTCCCCCTCCTGCCCCGCAAGCCCAGCCCTCACATAATGGGCGAGGTTTTGTTTCTGATTGGCCGGTAGCTTTTGGCCAGAGCGTACGCCCATTTTCAGTCTGTGTGTGTGTGTGGAAAGGAGGAGTGGTCAAACCCTGCCTACTTTTTTTTTTTTTTTTGGTAGAATCCCTCACTTCTTCCACCCTCCCTTCTTCCTGCTTTTTTCTTAACAGTAGCCCTTGCTTTCTTTCACCCCCTCCCTCCCCTTCTCCCTCTTCCCCCTCCCCTCCCTCCCTCCCTCCCTCTCTTTCTCTCTCCCTCCCCACCCAGGAGCTGCCTTGTACTTGTTGTTTGTGCAGCATAAGTGAGCGAAAGAGGGAGGGCACACAGATTGTGAGCCAGCACACGTAGGCTGACTTGAGTTATTTCCCCCCCATTAACAGTCTGTTTTTGTATAGAAACACAAAGCAGTTAGCACTATTATATAACCATAACTTTATTAAACCACTAGACTAATATGATACAAGTAATAAACGAGGACAAGATACTTAGCTGGTCATGCATCTACTGCGTGTAGATGCATGACCAGCTAAGAACTACTGCGTGGGTCAGTCAAATTCAAAGGGGGTACTATTTCTTCTGTCTGGGCGTGCGACCAAGCTAAAATTAGATGAAACACATTTCTTCAAGCATCACCTCATAAATGCCAGTGTGCATGTTCCGGTATATTGTGGACAACATGGAGCAGGAAAAGAATTGTGGTAGGTTTCATTTATAAGTTGAGTGGGACTAATGCCGCTTACATGATATCTGTTGGTGGAAATTGACCTCACGGAGCAGTTACCGACACTATTCTGAAGTATGACGGCACAAAGCCCCCTCCACAGCTCAGAACACGCCGCTCTGTTCAGACCAAATCTGTTTTTGTATCAGAGCGGGAAGGAAGGGTCCAATAAGCAAAGGATTGAAACTAACCCACAAGTGTATTTAGGTGATTATGAGTGGAAATATATTTATTATTAAAGGGCCTATATTACACCATTTTCTGATCTATGTTATGTTATCAAAACATACCCGGAGTTTTGTTTTTTGTTTCGTTCACACATATTTAACACACCAATCCTGCATATTAAAGCTGAATTCTTCTTTCAAACGGAAAAAGCTGCACTGTTCCACTTTTCTGTTCCACCTTGTGATGTCATGTGATAATACAGGACGTGTGTCTTTAAGCTCCATACACCTGGAATGGCCAATCACTACTAAACTGAAGGTAAAAGGAAGGTAAAGAATCAATTTTGTTTCATATAGAACCTTTAACCACTAATACAGTATTGCATTTATTAATCAAGTAATGTTCAAGATGGAACTGTATGTAGCCTGTACTCTTTCAGTTTTAAAAAAGTACTACAATCACAACTGAATCTGGGTTGTCACTGCCTAAACCTGCAGACAGAGGACACGTACAAGTTTTTCTGGACAACATTCTGCAGCAGAGGCACTGATTAATGATTGGCTGCAGGTGCTGGGGTTTAGAGAGCGCCACTGAAACTGGGAACCCAAATGAGAGACTCGTGCGAGGCTCATTCCACTTTGATTGTTTCATTGTCTTCAGAACCAAAACACCAAATTATAACATGAGCACCTACCTCTGATTTCCCCATCAACCTAAAGCATGGACAACAATCCGAAATTTTTGTTGACTAAAATATTAAAACTGTAAAAACTAACACTAAGTAAAAAGTAATCATAGTGAGACAAATTAAGACTAAAACATAAATGAAAGCCAAACGTGGAGACAAAATCCATCTTCCAATTTTCAATCCCAAAGCCCCAAATAAATTTTTATGTCCAAGAAACATGTTCGTACATGTCCCATTAAGCAATCCCATACAATTTATAATAGTTAAAATAACAACTGTATTTTCTGGCTGACCAAATTATTATGGATTTAGCTGATGAAATTAGCATGGCACTTTTGTTCACTATAATTAGAGTAAAACTAAAACTTGATTGTAACAAGCTACTTATAATCATGAACCATACTCCATCATAAAGCATCTGTTAATAAGGATGCCATTAAAGATGTAAACTATAAAGGTTATATACTGGCATCGTTTTATTTGAAAAATGTCCCTAATCATTCTGACTGAGAGGCAGAACTATGGGTAGCTTAACAGACAAAATGTGTTTATTTGCTTTTTATTGATTTTTTTTCTCTTCTTTTCTGTGGAGCTATCGTTTTTGCACCACAATAATTATTTCCACCTTTCTTAGTCTTTCACAACACACAGACTCAGAAACATGTTATTTAAGGAGAGAAAGGTCCCTTAAAACTGTGTAACGCGCTGTTCTTTGTTATTTAATCCCTTATACCATGGTCCCACAAACTGAAAATAGTTCACTTTTAAATCTGACAACATTTTGGCTGTCCGTGGATGTTCAAGGCATTAGTCATTTCTGTTTTAGTTGAAGCTAGTCCCTGCTAACAGTAGTTCATTTCTGTGGCTATGGTGATGCTCAGAGCGTAGTGATACAGAACTAGTTGCTGCGATACTAAAATTTCAAACTCGATACTAAGGAACTTGCTACTTGATATGGATTACGATACCACCATGAAGATAAAACATGCTCCTTTTTTAGTAATAGAACGTAATGTTCATACACTAAATAATAGTGCATGAGGTCTTATATCTGTTCTGATAAAGCTCAAAATCATACTAAAATACTCAAATTTTGTCCTGTTAATGTGATCAGTATTGCCAAATCTAGTTTCAATACTAGTTTTATCAATTAGTATCTGCTTTTTGATACTTTTGGCCATCCTATGTGCCGAGCTACCTATGTGGTTATACAAAAATAATGCATAGCAGTTAGCGTTACAATTCTCACTGATCATGGTGTAACTGTTGTGAAAAGATGAAATGATTGAAGATAATTAATGTACAAAAGCTAAATAACAATGACTATCTCCTCTGGTGATCAATACTAGCCCAAATCAATGGCATTCAAGTCTTACAGTTTCAGGTGTGGTGATTGGGTGTCGTTGTGTTAACATAATAAGTAGCCTGAATAGTCTTTGATGGAGACTCAGGGGAAGGTGTTTAATGAGCGGCCGCTGACACCAGCTGAGGGCAATGCAGTCATCCACAAAGCACGACTTAAATGAGCCCGTTACATCACCATGAGTCTGAGGTGAAACATATGCAGCTGATGAATCACGCAATACTAATGTGCACATGTTAAAGTACATAAAAGTATGAATAAATATTACCTAGTTTGGTGTGGAGTTGTCACAATACAAAACTTTCAAACTCGATTCGATAGGAAGAGGTTCGAAGAATAGACTCAATACCAATACCACAATCATAGTAAAAAACACTCTTTCTTTAAAAAACAGAATGTCAAAAAATACTACTTTCTTTTATATTACCATACCATATCTTATGCATCATACTATACCATACCAATCCCAATCCCATACCAATCCCCAATTATGAAGATCATTCCTGTTCAGGAAAGGTTCATTTCTATCCTGTTGATGTGACTTTTTTAGTATCAATACATGTTCAAATGATCTAGTTTCGATAGGCTCCTAATTTACTATTGATTAGTCAGATTTTTAGATTTCATTTTCGAGACTTTTGACAACCCTAGTTTGGAGGGTAAAACCCGTGATAAATGTTCCAGTTTTACACTAATCAAGAGACAGTTTGTGACTGAAGTTTAACATTACTGGAAGTAGTGATGTGTTCTAGTGTTTGGGATCAAATGTCAAAAACTTTAGGTTACCTGCAACATTTGCAAAACATTCATAGAGAAACAATTTTAAAAGATTAATAAAAGAACCATGGAATAATATGGATATAAACAGCTGATCACTACTGGTAAATATATTAATCAGTTCAACTGAATAACTGCTAAGGTTAGTATGTATTTAGCATTTTAAAAGCTCTATTACGCTAACTGAGCATCTCAAGAAACTCAAGGGCATACACTTTTATTTACCAATTTATATTTTTGTGGGTTAGCTTTGGCCCTCATGCACAGTATACTAACAGAATGAGCTTCTTATGCCTACGGCTGTAAACTTAAACTTAGGTTGTTCAGTTGATTAATCGGTCAATGGCGTCTTAAGAGGTCGACTAAAATGTGCATTAGTCAACAAATCATTTTATTTAAATTATTTATTTATATGGGACAACACCAGAAAGGAGAAGCGGGTAGGTGAGTGAGTTTTATGACAATTTTTCAGCGTTTATATGTAAAAAGGCAGATTAAACTCTTGATTCATGAGTTAAATCTGTCTTTATATAAATATATTTATCCTACTACTTTTTTCTGCATAAATAGTTGTTTTACATTAACTCCCGTGCAGTTGTAGTTTGGGTCAGATACACAGACAGCTTTTGCCACGCTCCTTTTTAGTTGACTAATTGATCGACATATCTTCAGTCAACCAAGAATTTCTTTAGTCAACTGCAGCCCAATGTTTTGGCACATTGCATTTCCAGTCTGGTAAAATTATAAATGTAACCAAAATTTTAAAATTACTCAAATGAGAAAAAATGTATTAAAAAAAAAATCTTATTTATGTTAATTGCATTTTAGTGAAGTTAGTCTAACCAATCCATCATATGCACTTTAAGTAACCATGGCACAACTCAGCAAGAAACTACTTTGATCCAACAATCCCCTTTGTATGCATAGGTAATGTTTTCGTTCTATTTGATGATGACTGGATAATCCTCGAAATCAATCTAAATAGAGCCATGTTTGAACCATTGTTTGAAAGCAGCTTTTGAGAGCTCAGGCCAGTGTAGTAGTAGCAACCCAAGACGCTGAGAGGGGCATGGGTGTGGATTAGCGGGAGCACAGATGTTCAGGTTCAAACAAGTGGACGTCCAGTCTCTGCGTGGACAATTACGTCACCATCAGAGGTCCAGCTGGTGCAGGAGGGGGCAGTCTGACTGTGTGTGTGTGTGTGCATGTGTGAGTGTGTATGTGGAAATGGGAACGCACTAGACGATGGTTAATGCTCTATTTGGGGCGGATTATGCTGAGTGTGCAAACAGGACTCGACTGCAACTTAATGCGTTAAAAATAGTCACTGTAAACATTTAATAGAGCCATGGAATATATTTGTACTTTCAAGAAATCCATGGCCTCTATTTTTACTTTACAGTACACAAGCCCGGTGGCCCCGTCTCCCATACAAAGCTATTGATTTTAGACGGACTGCTTGAAGGTCAAGACTGTCAAAACAGGAAGTAGGGGTGTCAGAGAATTAGTAGGATTCTGTGTTTGTAACTTGAAACCCTTCTAGTACTCAGTACTCAGTTTGATGTCATGTAAGGATTTCAGGAAAAATAAATCCATTTTAAATGTACTTAAAACATCATGTCAAAAAATATTAAAAAGCTGTTTGTGAAAAAATGTCTACATTTAACATTTAAATGCTTGTACACTGTACAAGCAGAACAAGTACCCATATATGAGTGAATATTAAAACCAGAACCTACATTGCAAACATGTAACACCACTATAATTAAGATAGTGATATTGAAATGGAGCATCAAGCCTTTTCTTTGAAATTGAGGTTGACATTTCAGTATTGTGAAAACATTGGTTGGCAGGAATAAAACATGTTCATCATCTTAATCTAGTCTTTTAGTGGACATACTGTATACTTAAATGTCTGCTCAGTAGTGAAAATGTAATACATAAAATTTGGTAACATCTTGCTGTAATTTGTATCCTCAGGGTGGTAAGTATCCCTCTCAATGTAACTTTATGTGGGCTGGTAACTGGCACAAAATGTAGGTATGTTTATTCAAAGCACAATTTCAGCATGTGTCCCCTGTGTGTGCTGCATACAAAAAATAAGTCTGTGGTTGCCATGGTCGTATTTGGCTGCTCTTGTGGTTGACTGGCTGGCACACTGAGCAGTTTGTAAACTTTTTAAAAAAATGTATGTTACATTTTTATTTAATATTTAGATATTTTGACCAATATACAAATATTGTAATCTTGCCTGATAAATTTCTATTAAAATAAACTGTGGCTTTCTGACATAACATGACTGATGAGTAAAGCAGAGTCACTGATAACCAGCTTATAGGGTAGAGTGGCTGTGTGCCGGTCCAGATGGCATCTCAGTGCAGGGCTGGCACAGAGCTACAACCTGAGCTGTGACAAAAAACCATCTGGACCCATCCGAGTAAAGATTTTAAAAAAACCAAACATATTGGTGTGCGGACTTCAATCAATCTGGTTCTGACAAATAATATGCATGTTTGACAGTGAACAGGTGCAGTTAATACATTTTACTTCTTGTTTAGTGCTTTTGTTGACAATGTCACAATCTTTTAAGGATTAACTTTATCGCTGCAGGACCTGATTGAAGATTAAAGTTACTATTTTTGAAACTATGGCAAAACAAGTGGTGATCAGTAACTGGTACACTTGTATTACAATATAGCAGTGCTATGCTGTACTTACTACTGAGGAGGAAGGTGTTTCTAGTGAAGTGTCATTCCTGAAAATACAAGGAAGGAAAAAAACTTATCATGAATCTAGTAACCTTAGGCCAACACAGATAACAACAACGTCTTTTGATGATAGAGAATGAATGTTATAAACGAAACAATAGGAAGGCCAAAAAGTACTTGGGCCACTGTCGTTATTCTCACCGGTTTCTGAATGCCTCCATGTAGGTTGCCTCAGATCTCTCATAGGTCTCCTTTAAAAGAAATATGAACCATGCTATTATTGCATTCCCAAAACAAAATAAAGTTGCACAAGCCAACACAACACAGAGATACCATGCTATAAACTCATAAATGAAAAGAGGAACTAAAGTGAAGTGACACTCATAAAAATACTGATAAAACTATGTCTTGTCGTGTTTTGTTTTTAACTATACAAACAAATCCTGGTAAGATAAGTGAGTCAAGTTTACATCACCTCTCAATACCAATTCCAATGCCACCATTTACACTGAATTATAAACAAAAAAGGTGTTTGTACAAATATTGTGAGTCATGGCTATTTGATCCACCTTAAGCTGCCGAACAGGGTTGACTGGGTTTCAATGTGTACTTTATTAATAGTTGGATTGAAAAAGAAAATTTTGTCTATTGATACTTTGCAGTGACATCACATTGAGGGTGATCTGCATGTATGCCTATGATGAAATGTTCAGCAGTTACCATGGTGACACAATGCACACATTAGCAAACACTGCCAAATAGGTTAAGATCGTCTGAAAAATCAAGAATAAATACAAAATGAATTTAAACAACACATTTTCAGGAGCCTGTGATCAATGAGTGTTCATGGTCCTGTTTAAGATGTTTAATTCTCAGCAAAATGGTGAGAGTGACTAAATGAAAAACTGTTGGCCAATGCTAGCTTGTGAGTGTAATTTTATGTGTGAGATTTGTTTAAGAGGACAAATCAGCTCACCTGTTGTAGTTCCAGCTAAGTCTGCTCTTTATGGTCAGATTGTGGTAAAACAAAACTCAGATTAAAGTCTAACTTGAGCAACGAGCTTCAGACAGAAGTGCTTAAGGTTAGTATCACATCGTCAGAGAATGTTGGTATAATTGAATCCACTAGTATCAAAAGTATTTATACTTGGTAGCTACATTTTTTGTGCATTGCAGATAAACTGATTGGAGTAGACTGATTTCATGTGAGAGCTTCCATGGCTCCTGATTTTGAAAAGAAAGGTAGTATTAGTCGATTTATATTGAAAAATCAAATCTGCCCCAAGATATCCTCAGGGCTGGGCAATTAATAGAAAGATTAAGAGATTGTGAACCAGTCATGGCTAACTGTCAATAATATGATTTGGATTTCTGAATCGAGAGGTCCACAGCCTTGCTCTGTCAGTAAAAACATGTGGTCAAGATTTATCAATATGAGGAAAAAAAATTGTTTTTTCTCATATTGCCTAGCTCTAGATACACTTGCTCATGATCACACTGACAAGAACATGGTGACGGTTTTGGCTCAGCTGTGCCAGGTATCGCTCACAGACCATGTGTGTCAGGGCGGTATGTGTCATCCATACAGTTGCATAAGGTGCTAGCATGGGAAACATAGCCCTCCTGAGTCCTGAGGTGTGACAGTAGCATTTGACAAGTCTATTTCCATCAGTCTTGGAGCCATACATGCCAATGCAGCTAAACTCTACATTTGCCAAAGATCACTGAGGTGACTAGCGTGGCCTTGATGCTGCCGTCGTGAAAGACGAGCCACAAAAATGAATCCTGTTACAGAATTCTTCACAAGGTGTCCTGGTCTGAATGTTAATTAAATCCATAGCACAATTTGTACTAGAGACCTCTTGCTGTTCTCTGATGGTGTAGAGTCGCATGGATTGATGACTTGCAGACAGGAGTGTTCAGACAAGAGATTACACTTAGGCATATAAAGTATACAAACGGGAAAACCAATATTTTCCAGGCTGTTTTTACATCATGCAGTTGAACTCCTCTCCTAATCTGTGCATAATATAAATTGTTGCATGCAGCAAGCATCCGAGTACATATCGGCTTCTCCACATGTATATTGGGATCTTCGAGATTTGATTTATGACATCTCAATCTTCGCTCCCAGGGTTATATAGATTTTGAGGAGTCATTTAAATTAGATTAGGCTAGTTATACAGTTTTCCTGGTGTGCCTGAGCTAGCTAGTTAGCTGGAGGATTTCGGCTACTGTGTGTGTTTTTAGATTAATGTAGGAAAACTGAATGCCAGGAGGAAGCCCACTGAGGTTGTCTGTGTAATCCCTCAACCGTCCAGGTCTGATCCATAGTAACAGCCAAAGTTAAATCTGTCAACTGGACAAAAAGTTGTCGGAGAGAAGACGTTTCAATGCTCATCCAAGCCACTTCAGTTCGGTCAGATTGCTGGTGGACACTGCCTTATATCTTTCTGAAGGGAGGAGCTAACTACACTGAAAATGGAAACAGCTTTTGTTTACAGTTTCTGTATGTAGACTAGGTCTATTGAGCTACACTAAGTGTGCACTGTGCCTGACATACTTAGCATATTCATACACCCCTTAATGGGCGTTTTTCACACCTATTGGCATCCTGGCAAGCTCTCTTGTTTTCTTTGTTTCCTTTGTTTGCTTGGGTCTAAGGATGGAGTTATAGATGGGGGGAAAAATTATGTCTACGACCTCCATTCCTGTTCAAGGAAGAACTGTTCTTTCCTAACAAAAAATAGCTTCTTTAACTCTTCTCTCAAACCATTTCTTTTCTCTTACTAATATCTATACCTCACTATCTTCAAAGGAGTGGTTAGAGGCTTTAAGATGGGGATGTACGGCAGACTGGGGTCCAGAGGAGCTCTCGCAACAGTGCTGGTACATTCTTTTATGTAGTGGCTGTTTTGTTGCTCCGATGTACTGCTGACTGCAGTCTTCACTACACTTGGTGGAATAGACGACATTGCTTTGTTTATGGTTCAGGGTTTTGTCCTTTGGGTGAACCAGTTTGTGTCTTGAAGTCTTTGTAGGTTTGAAATAGACTGGAATTTCAAACTGTCTGAAAATTCTCTGAAGCTTTTCAGACACACCAGCCATGTAAGTAATAGTTACGCCTTTTCTTCTAGGTTCAGATTCCCTGTTGTCGTTTTTTAGCTCTCTTAGATCTATTGAAGACCCATTTTGGATAGAGGGAAAAGTGAAGGAAGAATATTCTCGGCTTATGGATATCCAAAATGGGCCTTATAAATAAAATATTTGTTGAAAAATCATATCTATTGCATATTCTCATAGTAGTCTGAAATGCCACACAACAACTGAAAGAGCCAAGAGAGTATGGCTGCAGATCTCCACTCAGAGGACCCTGCCCCGCAGGACGTCCCTACCTTTTCTTTAGTTTACTCTGTATTTACAAACACTTTAACTACACTTTTTTATCAGCTATTGTTCACTATTAAATGTTATTAAAGGTGATAAAGCTCATTATTTTTCTTTTTTTGCATCTATTAGCACTTCAAAGATTGTACATTCTATCTCTAATACATTTCTAAAAGTGCCCTAAGAAATTAACTGAGTTGTCTCTGCTTTACTTGCATAGGGAGATTAGCATTTTAAACATGTTGTCCCAAACATAACATATTTAACTGTCAACATTTAACCTACAATGTCATTAATACAAATAACATAGGCATATTATGTTGTTTGTCTGTGTATGTTGCCGTAGGCCCTGTGTCTGGTAAAGATTAGGCACAAATCTACATCTTGATCTTAAGGTTAGGAAAAGGGTTGGCTGCTGTTTACTTTTAGGGACCTGTGGATTGAGGTAAGTCACGTAAGGGTACTCCTGGTGGAGGTCTGCAGCCAGATCTTTCTCGAAAGAATGACGCTCTGTGGATAATATCCCCAACTAACTGCCTATAGGTCTTGGCTCTTACATTTGTTCTGTTTCTACAAAGTGCTTAACAATTAGCGTAGCTTGCTGTGCATTATAGGACACAATATAATGAGAATGGCAGGAGGGGGGCCATTAGGCCACTGCACTGTTTCCTGTTAACTTCAAAGTGGCATCCATTTTCTATAGTGAGTGACTAGGATTGTGAAAAGTATCAAAAATCAGATACTAATCGATACTAATAGTAGTATCAAAACCAGATACTCGTTCATGTAGGTATTGATACTTATAGAAGTCCCATTCACAGGACAGAAATTAACCTTTCCTGAATAGCTGTATCAGAACAAGTATAAGACGACATAGACTAGTATACACCCAGGACCACTATAAAACCTACCTGAACGAGGGGA
Organism: Periophthalmus modestus; assembly: GCA_019594935.1. Classification (NCBI taxonomy): domain Eukaryota; kingdom Metazoa; phylum Chordata; class Actinopteri; order Gobiiformes; family Gobiidae; genus Periophthalmus; species Periophthalmus modestus. The sequence goes on along the minus strand of JAIEZT010001373.1, from coordinate 6,210,280 downwards.
TTACACAGATAAGGCCACATGAAAGTACTACCATTTCCTGTTGAAATAAAATTCTATTGTCTAAAAGAAAGAGTGCTTTTTTTATCCTTGTGGTAGCAGAATGGATACTAAGTATCAAGTATATTCCTTAGCATCAAAATCAAGTTTGAAATGTTAGTATTTAGTACAACACTAGCAGTGACTAATGATAAAACAAATTGTACTTCTATGAACCTATGAAATAAGTTAGAAATATGAATCTCATATTGAGCTGTACTGACCTGTGCAACAGTCTTTATTCCAACAATCTGAACATGAGACTACAAAGATTATTGCTGAGAGAGATGACTCACCGCGTGGGCGTCCTGGTTGTCAATAAGCGGCACTAGCGTTGGACTGTGTCTCCACTTCCTCGCCCTGGATGTCAGCTCTACGAGGCTCCTCTGGCCTGGGTCGTCCTCCGGCACAGCACCACCGCTGCTCCGGCTACTTGACTGGATATTCTCCTTATTGGTGTCTCCTCGGGCAGATATAGCGCTGTTGGCAACCACGTGGAAATGGTGAGGAAATTGATTCTGCTCACCCAACCTTGCTGTTGCAAGGTTTTTTATTATTGTGGTATTATATGTGGTATATCGAGTATCAAGTCTATTCCTTAATACTGACATCAAGCTTGAAATGTTTGTATCGTGTCAACACTGCTTGATGTTAATTCTGCTTATTTGCTATTTACTGTGCACAGTGGACTCTTCTTCACTGGTCTAATCCATGTGTCACTGATATGAGATGTGGTGTCCATCAACAAGGATTAGCTTACTGCAGAGACAACTACTGTTGTTATGACTGAACTGGTTATCATACACGACTTCCATAAGCAAAATAAAAATGGTTAGAACTGGTAAAATAATGAAATTAATAAAGTTTTTTCTATAATATTAGGATAAAAAAATTTTTTCTATTTCTTAAAAAAAAACATTTTTAGTAAACAATTTGTTATTAATTACGTTTTGTTAATGCTTTATTAAGGCTAATTAAAGTGTAGTTACTATAAAATAATATACCAGTTTTCAAATTAATCCAACATTATAGGCAACGATGCTGTTTTAGTGAAAATAAAATGAGATGGAAAAACCTTGGGAAGGTAGCTTTAGTTTAATTGTTGGTCTGTTGATTCTAATTTTAAGGTCCTATATTACACAAAATGTATTCTTGTGAGCATTTTAGAATGTTGGTACCTCATCCAAAACTTATCTGGAGTTGTGTTTTATTTGTTTAATTTCATTCAAACATTTTCCTGGTTTTTGTGTCGGTCTACATTTCCAAAGCTCAAAGTGCTGTTTCATTTTGTGATGTCACGTAATGCTAGTTTACCTTTTGTTCGTTAGAGATAGGCAGTTCCAGGGCTGAAATCATGCAAATGATTCTAGTAAAGGTGCATGGTGGAGCACTTCCACATAACATCACAAGGTGGAACAGAATGTTTTCCATTTCAGAGAAGAACTCAGCCTAAATATGCATGATTTGTGAGTTAAACGTGTGAATGACTGCAGGTATGTTTTTGATGAAGAAACAACATTAAAACACAGTTCATATAGTCATATATATGCCTTTTAAACACTGGCTATAAGTGGGTTTGAAACATTAACAAGCAACAAAGTGTTATTAATTTGTTTAAGTACAACTAGTTTGTGTTTTTTGTTCTTAGCTGTGGGTGAATGTTTATAACACAAGCAGCACTGACTGGCAGTTAAAAATTATCCCCGTACTACACCACAGTGTACTTTTCAACTGAACCTGACAACTCATCAACATTAGCCTCTCACTTGATACTTTGCTGTGTTGGAGACTTCTAGGTTCAGCAGTTACCATGGTGACACAATGAACACATTAGCAAACACATCCAAAAAGTCTTAAGATTAAATTACAAAACACAAAATTTAAACAACACATTTTCAGGAGTCTGTGATTAATACGAGCATTCATGATGTTTAGTTGTCAACAAAAAGATGAAAAAGATGACTAATTGAAAAACTGATGGCTAATGTTAGCTAGCTTGTGTCTGTTGTTGTAGTCACATCTATGTCCTTTATGGTCAGATTGTGTTAAAAACAAAACTCAAATACAAGTCTAACTTCTGTGAACTGTAGGCCCTGCTGAAGCTCTGTTACTCATCACACATCACACCTCAGGGAATATTGATGACATCAGCTGCAAAGTACCAATGATTCTTCTACTACATTCTGTTGGAAGAAACTGGCTATACGATATTATACAGTAGTACCTGCTCTTGTCTCTGTGCCTCGGACTCTGAGCCTCCTGCTGTCTCTGGCTTCGTCTTCTCTCGCGGGCGGTTGCAGTTCCTACTGGACTTTTGGGACACTGTTTTGAGTCACCATCCCTTGACCTTTGATCTCTCCAGGGGTTAATACCAAAGAGGTGCTCCTCCACTGTTGACCGAATTGTTCTTTCCAAATAACTGGAGTGAGAGGCAGTGTCAACAAACTTGCTTTAAATTACAATATATTATTAACATAGAACAGAGTGATCCTTCATTAAAGAGGCACTATGTAATATTTTTGGTGGAGGGCTTGCTACCTTCTTGTTTAGTTACAGGTCAGATCTGAAGAGAGGCTTCCCCAGTCACACTACAAATGCATGTTTTTCAAAGTATTCTTTAGTAGGGATGCACCAAAACAATACTGGTATCAGATATCAGTGCCGATATTGACTAATTTGTTGGAACGGATATTGATTCCAAGACACCGATTCAGTCGATATTCCATTTTGGTCTATTAATTGGTTTACTGGCCAATGTTGGCCCAAAACACTTAATAATATTGAACTTGTATTTTTTCAAAGCTTTTCTGTAGTTACTTTGCATGATAAATAACAGCTGAAAAAGACATTTGGATAATTATTGCTGCCCTAGTATCGACAGTTACTTAAAGCCAAAATATCAATATAATATATTAAAGTTGCAATAATAAAATTCCCAAAAAAGTACTTACTCTACCACATCTGGTGTGCAGTGTCTTGGAGAAAGGTGGTGACTGAAAAACAGCAAAAGGAGGAAGCTGAGTATATATGCCACAGAAACAGGTGGTCACAACAGGTCACTGAGCAACACTTAAACCCCCAGGGCCATGTTTCTTGCCCTAGGAGATAGAGGCATCTTGTGTGTTGTGTGGCCGTGTGTTAACTTTAGCTGTGTTCAGAGCATGGCAAAGTCCTATGGGAGTCTGGCTTCTATGACGACCAACGTGCAGGGCCGGTTTAATTGTGATTCACATACACAGAGAGTTATTCCAGCAGCATTACGTAATGCTTTTAGAGAGACGTGAGCACAAGATATCGTTAATTACAACAATCTATCTGAGGGCTGAGTACTACACAAGTAAACAGTACAATCCGAGGTACAGTACAATACAATCTAAGGTACAGTACTATACAACTTCCACACCAATTAAATATAAAAAGAATTCATATATAGAATTCTTTTTGTAATTTGGTAGGACTACTAGTAAAATTTTCCCATCTTATCACTAGACTGTAACGAATGATACTAACATTTCCAACATGATTTTGATATTAAAGAAAAGTCTTGATACCTGATACTGATTATGATACAAACATGATCATTTTAAATGCTGACAGTGTAATTTTCAACACAAAATACTAGTATTTGTGTCATAGGAACTTATATCTTATATATAATCATAATGGATAACAATCAGACACAAATAAGTCTCAATGGTTTGGCATTCAGTGATTTCCAGTAGGGCTGTAGTCAACGAAAGACATGTCCTGCTGATCGATTAGTCGACTAAAAAGAAGGGGTGGCAAAAGCTCTCAGAACTATTACGGATCTCTGTGTATCTGAACTTTGAAACTACATTCACAAGACTACACCTGCAGAGGAGTTCATACAAACACAACTATTTATATGGAAAAAGTACTAGTAGGAAACAATATACTTGCATAAAGACAGATTAAAATTGTTAATCATGAGTTTAATCTGCCATTTTACATGTAAATACCAAAATATACCAAATCATTGGCTAACTCACTCACTCATTAATAGGTCATGATAATTAATATAGCAATTTATCATTCAATTGATGCTAGATTGAACTATAATTTTGCATGCAAATATTTTTCTTGGGTACTTTTTCTTGGTACTAGTGAGGAACTTTTGGTTATTTTTCTGTTCTTCAATTAGATTTGAGGATTTAGAATAGTTTTTGGGGGCAATCCTGCTTCAAGGTTATTGCGTCAGTAGCATAAATTAGTTTCAATATTATCGTGTATTGCCGATATTTTCTTCAGCAGTCTATTGAGCTTCAAAATTTGTTACCATGACAGGCCTACTCACTAACTTTGTACAGTCCTAATTTCCAGGAATTATGGATGCTACCATCATACAGACACAATATATATATATAGACAATAGTGTGATGGGTTTACAGTAGGTGTGATGTGGCCGAGTGTTGACAGTGAAAGCATGACTGTCCAGAGGTTTTGTGCTCGGCTGATAATGGGACAGATTACTATGGATTGGTGGTACATAGTGAAGGTGACTGTACTGATCCGACATGGGCTTTTATTAACACAACACAGCTGATGCTAATGCGCTCACCATGAGGCAGATCTTTTAACATTATGTTAGAGGTCAAGGGCTTGAATGCAGGGTGAAAAATACAGTTATATTCAAATAATATTACAACAAGGGGCAGACATATTAGTGAGTAATGGACCAAAGATTAAAGCACTCCTATATCTCCAGGCGCTTATAGCTCTACATAATGTTCAGTAATGAAACACCTATTGAGCCCAAAAGGTTAGGGGTAATGTCCTTTAATAGAATACTATTGTTGAGCAAATAGCCTAAAAGTATGCCTTTATCAAGTCATGTGCTCAGTAAGAACAGTTTATATTTAAAATGTCTGCACTAACTAGCAATTAAAGCTAATGATTAGGGATAAGTGGTTGATGTTTAGTTACCGTTTAGTAGGGATGCACCAGTCCAGGTTTTTCCAGCTCTTCGATATTGATTTCAATACTAAAGCGGATAGCTGATATCAACCAATAGCAGTACAGAGACCGAAAACAGTACAAGGGGTGTTTTAATTCTATGGGGTATTAACTGCAAACACGTAACATATTTAGATCACCATGTTACCTTCTATTTTTTTTGAAAATTAAGTCACTTCAGACTGCTATTACAATACAATGGCCGTGTCCCAATTCGACGGTTGCACACTTTGTCTGCTGTATTTGAAGGGCACTTACGTCACTGACAGTGAAACAAGGGCTGTCCCATTTTACTGCACCCAACAAATGTGCCCTGCGTTTCCAGCGTTTCCATGGAGATCGGCCGTGAACGAAGCATGTATCCAAGCACACTTCACTCACTGCTATATCCCTTCATGTACTGCTCATGACTTCTTCTAAGGGAGAAACAAGGTATATTTTCTTAAAGTTATGCAATACTAGCCACAATTGGGAATAAATCACATATAACATTACATTTGCCTATTGATATTCAAATGGCATATTTGAATATCAATAGGCAATTACGTCATTCAATCTAAACAGAAATAAACACCTGCAACAATGACACCTTGCCTCTTCTTCAATGAAATGATAAAGAATTAAAAATAAAACTGTAATTATTTCAGTGTCCATTTTACACGTTTAGCTCATTAGTCAGCAGCCGTCACGGTTGCTAGGCCACGTAATGTAAGCGACGTGACGTAAGCTACGTAACTACGCTATGTAATATAAGAGCACAGACAGTTATTGAGATACGCTCCATGGAGTAGGCCTGTCACCATTTCGGCACGGCCTTTGTGGCCAACGGAGGCTACATGCTGGAGGACCCTTTGTCAGCGGAGTACTTTGAAAGGTACTTCGAACAGTACTTCGAAGTGTGCAACTGTCGAACTGGGACACAGCTGATGAGCGTATTATTTTTACTTACAAACTTCCCCTTGTTACACATAGACAAAATCTCTTAACAAATCTAAAAGTTCCTAAAATTTCTTAACCTTATTATATTTAATTTTTATTCCAGTATCCTGTTCACATGCCTGATTTAAGATTGTGCATCGGTGCAATTTGTTTAATGTGCATGTGCCACATTTAGACAGCTAATGAAATAAAGTGCTTATGTCTGCTTCTTCAGTGTTGGCTGGGCAATATGAAGCTCTCAAATTAAGTAGCTGGTAAAATACTCCCAGAGGGCCTTGGATGCCACTGTACTTTGGTTGGTACTGCACATATGAACATGTGACAATGTACTAGGGTCAAACGTATAAAAAAATCAGATACTAATCAATACCAAAATTGGTATTGAGGAACCAGATACTCATTTGAACAAGTATTGCTACTAAAAATATGACTTAAACAGGACAAGTATCAAAAACATACCCAGAGCTGTGTTTTGTTTCATTCACACAAACACATTTAGGTTGAGTTCTTCTCTCAAACAGAAAACACTTCTGTGAATAAAACGAAATTAACTATGGGTATGTTTTTGATGAGGTAACAACATTTTAGCATTGCTTAAAGCTCAGAAGAGTCAATTTCTGCGTAATATAGGACATTTAAGGTCTGGTGAGCATAGCCTGAATCATGAACAACTGTACAAGCAACAAGGATGAATCAGTATCCAGATACAGAATGACGCAGCCCAACCAGTACATCAGATCCAACCATAAACCCATTTCAAATACATGGCTGACCAAGTGTCTTATTTGGGATAACATTGCAGCCACCAGTATTCTAAAATAGATCCCACGATCATTCGTGGATTCACTGTCTTGATCTCCAATTGACGATTATGTTCTAGAAATTACATCTGGTGTAATCATCTTAAAGTATGACTTGACTAATCGATACTAAACAATATTGCTTAAACAGGACAAGCATGCTATAAACTAATATAAGCAGTATTATTTTTTGGTGAAAATTACACACACACACAAAACAAAAAAAAAATATAATAAATAATATATATATATATATATGTATGTGTGTGTAAATTTATTTATAATTGTGGTATTAAAATCTGTATCAACTATCGAGTCAGTATCAACATTTTAGTGTCGTGGCAAACATGAAAGAAGCTTTGTCTTAAAGAGGCTATATTAACTTATTTTTCTGATGTTGTTTACTCATCAAAAACATACCTGGAAAGGGCAAGGGACGACACTGAAATTTGGTGTCATGATTATGATGACCAAAAATAATTACGATTAACAATTATATCATGCTAATTATTAAAGTTGCCGATAGTTAAAAAATGTTATGGAAATAATAATAATAATTTTAATGTTTAAATATGGAACTTATTCCTAGTAACGTTTAAATAATTATACTTGGTTATCAGTGAAAACAAAGCAGAGAACAAGAACAAAAACAAGAGCAAGAACAAGTACCTTTTTCTGCACATTCTGGAGATATAATGTTGCCCCTTTTTATCATGATAAACAATATTATTGTTTATTGTCCCATCCCTAACCTGGAGTTTTGTTTTGTTTGATTCACACATGTTTAACACACAAACCCTCCAACCGTGAAGCCATTTCAAATACACAACTGACCAAGGGTCTTATTTGGGATAACATCCCAGCCACCAGTATTCTAAAATAGATACCACGATCATTCATGGATTCACTGTCCTGATCTCCAATTGACGAGTATGTTCTGGAAGTTACGACTGGTGTAATCATCTGAAAATATGAGCTGACAAGTCCGGGCTATTTTGTATTCATTCAGTGACGCTAGAGCAATGTCTGAAATGAATAGTAACTGCCAAGAGTATTTTTTGTTATAGTATAAAGCATACTGACCTTTAACTCACTACGGCCGGGGAGAATGAGAGACAGACAAAGTAGCAAATATGGCTACCACTTTATCAAGGCTAATTAAGTCATAGTTATGATAAAGCATGAACAAAGACATAATAAAACACAATGAATGATCCAAGTTGAATAACTACTTAATTAAGGAGTTGACAGTTATGGTATTAATTAAGTAGTTACTAAGCCTATTTGTTCATTATGAATTCAGCCTTTGATCATGCTTTATTAAGGCTATTAAAAGTGCAGTTATCAGTGGTGGAATGTAACAAAGTAAAAGTAGTAAAGTACTGTACTGTAATTAGGTATTTGTACTTTACTTAAGTACATTTTACAGTGGATACTTTTTACTTTTACTTCACTGCATTTGAGAGCAGGTAACTACTTTCAGCTCCACTACATTTTTAAACTGGACTGAAAAGTAAAAATACTTTCCATATGATCTGAGCCATTGTTTTGACCGTGTAACATCCTGACAAAAGTTTTCAAGTTCAAGCTTCAGCTTTGAACAAACAATACACACAATTCATAAGAAAAATGTAAAAATGTGTAAAATATGTATCATTTTTAAATCAATGTCACTACATTTAACACTTTAACAAAGGAACAATACTAAATATATTACTTTTTACTCTAAAGTACATTTTACACTAAAGTACATTTTTAAAAGTATTTTAATACTTTTACTTAAGTAGATTTTTTCATGTGATATTTTTACTTGAGTAACTTTCCATCTCTGTATCTGTACTTTTACTGAAGTAATTTAGTACTTCATTCATCACTGGCAGTTATTATATAATGTTACCAAAATATGACTAGACACATTTGGGACGCTGTGTGGTTTGGGCCGCTCTAATTTAAACTTTACACTACTTGTCCTTTGCATTTAATGTTTTATTTACCAGGTATTACCCACCGAAGTAACGAACCTATTGTACCAACATTTTTATTGAGCAACAGAGCAACGTTTAAAGAACCGAGAGTGCAGAAAAAGCATGCAACTTGCTAGCTGCTGTGTGCAGACTAGTCTAGATTAGCAAGACCTGGCACATAATGAATCTTAGGAGGAATAAAAATACAGGAAGTAGAAAATACAAATCTCTCACAATGAAAAATCACACTAGTCAAAGACTGGTGTAAGGTTGTCAAAAGAACTGAAAATCAGATATTAATCAAAACTAAAACTAGTATTGAAATTAGATATTAATTTGAGTAGTTATTGATAGTAAAAAAAAGTCACATTCACAGGACATAAATGAACCTTTCCTGAATAGCTTTAGAAGGATCTTGAGCTATATCAGAACAAGTATAAGACACATAGACTAGTATATGCCCATGGACCACGAAGGAACCTATTTGGACGACTGAATGATTACACAGATCTAAGGCCACATGGGCATATAAAAAGTACTATTATCTAATGTTGAAAATCACATTGTATTGTCTAAATAAAAAGTGTTTTTATTTTCATCGTTTTATCATAATCAGTATTGAGTATCCAGTCTATTCCTTAATATCAAAGTAGAGTTTGAAATTTTAGTATCGTGGCAACACTACTATGAACCCAGCTTCATCAGGTTATTCAATAGAGTCAGATATAAAGGTTGATTGGTGCCTAAAAGTTTTTTCCATCTGTGATCTCATTTGGCCAGACGCACTACAATTTGGCACACGAGGAGAATGTGAGAGAATGTGGAACGATTTCCCCAGAGACGGGTCACCACCGCATGTCTGTGTGTGTATGTGACAGGGAGCAAGTAGGCCATGGAGTTAGTCATTGATGAATGTGAGCTGAGAACATGAATGGGGAGAGGAGACAAACAAACTGGCAAGTATGTAATCTAGTAATGAATGGAAAATCATTATCAAAAACAAAATAGACATGTTGTGGAATTTCATCTCTGGAATTTAATGGGTCCACATTATACTAATTACTGATCTATGTTTTAATGTTTTCTCATCACAAACATACTCAGAGTTGTGTTCTTTCATTCAAGCATGTTTAACACACCTGCATATGTTAAACATGTGTGAATAACACCTGCATATTTTTGGATTATTTCAGCTCTGGAATTACCAATCTCTACTGAACAAAAGGTAAAAGGTATCTGTTAACTACTACTTCATGACATCAAAAAGTGGAATAAAACATTTTGAGCTTTGAAGATGTATATAGACAAGGTTACTCAAACATGAATGAATGAAACAAAAATCATCTTTGAATATGTTTATGATGAGGTAACAATATTCTAGCAGGGCTTACATTAAGCTCACAAGAGTCAATAATGGGTAAAACAGGACCTTAATTGTGTATATGTTTTTGTCAATGAACAGAGTAATTGGTAATTGTTCATGCAGGGTAGGGGAGAACAGGAATTTTCAGTGCAATGGCATCTTGAATGCAGAGAAATAAAGATTACTCAAACATGCATGAATCACTGGAAATACAACTTTGAGTTGTCAATAAGGGAAAACAATTATTACATGTTTTAAAACTTCTTAAAAGCTGATTTCCTATGTCTCCATTGAAGCAGAACTGAGTAACTTTCACCAATGGAGCTCCCCCTGCAGCTCCTTTATGAGAATGTCAGAGAACAGACTTAAAAGAGCTTTTTTCTTTTCTTATTGTTGTTGTTTTTTTTTTTAAATTGAAATAAGGCAGCGTAATCACATAAAAAAGATTACATTGCCAAATATTTTTAAAAAGACTCTGGGTCCCCCAAGAGAACTCACTTTGGGTCGTAGCCGCCATATTGCAAGCCTGGTTTTCTGCATGGAGACACCAGAATGAGACGATAGACACTTCAAACACCCCAAATATACAGATTTAACCATCACAGGGACTCACAACAATGTTTAATAATGAAAAATATTACTTAGTTCTGCTTTAAACACTTTAACAAAAGCAGCAGTTCATAGGTGTGTTTAAAGAAAAATGAAACCCATTCTTCTGTATTGTGAAAGATATATTGCAAAAGGAAGTATTACAAATATGTGGCACATGTTTACCTGACAATAACACAGTGAGCGTACACATTCCGACGACTCAACGGCCTTTACAACAGCATGCTAAGTGTTGCATGTGCCGGTCAGCCTGCTGTCGCTCTCCCCCTGTGCCCCTATTGTTGTTCATTATAATAGATCACCCCCCTTCCCCCAAACACTCCCTCTCATCTCTACATCCACATCAAAACAACACACTAACTCTCCTCAAATTACCTTCTGTAGAACGGTGAAATTGGTCTTTCTTTGTCATCACTGTCACTGTCCTCTTCTTGGGAGCTAAAAATAACAACAACAAAAAAAAACATTAAAAAATAGTTTGTAAAACAGTGTGTGCATTAAAGTAGCATGTTCAAAACAAGTCGCCCCCACCGCTACACGTTAATGGGGAGCTAGAACAGGGACATAAGGCCCGCTTTTGTGTTCAGAAGAATAGGCATGCAGTTCACACAGCATTGCTTTTGTGAAACTTGTCTCGGGCAATAATTATTAAGTGACAAGAGAAATGGGTACAGGCTGGCGGCTGCCGTTGGAGGACTGCCAACAAGAGAGCACCAAATTATGCAACGATAAAAAGGAACTTGATATTCAATGCCCAGATTGCCTAATGTTTACATGTCCTAGCAGCGGTGTGTGGTGTGTACTGTCAAGCAGCAGTTTTGTGTTTTATTATTTATTTTAGTCGATAATAGATGTTAGATAGGTAGGACAGACATGAACAGTAAAAAACGCATGGGAGAGGTTAATTTCCATAGAGGGCTGGTATTTAAGTAATTACCTCAACACAACGTTGGCATTCATCTGGTAGGGCTAGCATGAGAACTCGAAAATAAATGAATAAATAAATTAATTGGATGTGTTGTAGTTCACTTGGAAAACAGTATGTTAAATATCAGAGTTGGTATATTTGAAGATGCACTGTGTAACTTTTCTGGTGAGGGTCCTCCACTTGCTACTAAACGAATAATGCTTTGTCTAGAACAGGGGTCGGCAACCCGCGGCTCCGGAGCCACATGCGGCTCTTTCAGGCTTATACTGCAGCAGTATTTAATTGAAGTGTATTTTATTTGTGTTGGTTCTTTTTTAAATTGGAAAATTATTGTAATGTTGTAATATCAAATTAAATTTTCATATTTCATTGGTCGCTGCTCAAAATAAGTGCTCTATCTGTGCTAGATCTGCTCTTGTCCTCCGTGATGACGTATCATGTTTAACACTTCAGACATGTCGTCCAAAAGTTGACCCACAAGCTACTCAAAATGAGACAAAAACAAAAGACCTCCAAGAAAAAGAAAGCTAAATTTAACAGACAACACCAGGAGTCCTACTTAAAATATGGGTTTGTCGCTACAAACCCATATTTTGAACGAGGCAATGAAACCTTCAAAACTGCTTTTGCACATGGAGACTAAGCATCCTGGATTAAAAGATAAGAATTTAGAGTTTAGAGACTTTAGAGTTTTTGGAAAAAAAATACGGAGCAGACTGGACATAAATACGCTGCGGAAGTCATTGTCTCCCATAACTCCTCGATGGGACCACTTCATCACAGAAACAAGTGCAGGGCTCCCACTGAATCAGCGGTATGGTGAGTTGTATTCATTATAAAAAAGGTTGGGGACCCCTGTCATAAGCAGTAGGCATAGTAGTTTACACAAAGACAAAAAAAATGTAAAGAAACAATATATACAGTTATATGTTCATTATTTATGTCAAAAAATATTTGCGGCACCCGGTGCTTTTTTTTCCCCCGTGGAAACTGGGTACAATGGCTCTTTGGGTGTATTTGTATTTATCCAAATACAGGCGCTCAACAATACCTTGAAAAACATGCAATCTTGCTTTCTGTATTGAAAAAAGACATGAGACACACGAGATCCTGTACTGTTATGCACTGGTAAAATTGTCACTGCAGATGAAAACTTTATAATATCTGCACTAAACTGGACACTTTATAACACTGGTCACTAAATAACCCATGTTGCACTGTTGTTGTTTTGATGCTGCTGTTGTATATATTTTCTACCTGCATGCCCTCATTTGTATTTATTCAGTGTGTTTTTTTTGTGTGTGTTCTATGTGCACTTTATCACCGAAGTAAGTTTCTAGTCTGTGAGCTCTGCTCACGGACAATGGCAGTAAAACTTCTTCTGATTCTGATTCTGATTCTGATGGACGTTGTACCTTGGTATTACTCTGTATAAAAGTTCAGTCTGGGAGTGCCCCACTCTAGGCATCACAAGACAACCATTCATCCTTCTGTGTTGTCCCCTTTTGCAAGTATTAAACCCCCCCAAAGCAAGGAGCTTGGAGACAAGCGGACAGCAAACTCTTCACCATTACATAGTGAACATTTAATGGAAACGTATGCTTCATTTTGAAACTGATGGCAGCAACAATAACTGAGACAAACACAAGTTGGTAACGCAACTGGGTATACACATTTCAAAAATGCAAAATGACTAAAATGTAGGCAGAGGTGCAACATCTTGCAAAAATATTTAAATATAATGACATTTATACAGTTCAAATGGACCTTGAATTTCTATTTACGGTACAATGCAGGAGTGATCTCAGCCTTGTTGAGTAAACTTTCTAGAAGGAGGCTAATACTGTGTTTTCTGTTTTGATGTGGCTTATAATAAGAAGTATGCTGTATATAAACAACAAAGGATTTAGGTTCCACCTCAAACCAGAACCAAAGGAGGACAAAGTGCATTGAGCCACCATGGATCCTTGTAATAACAAAATTCCTTCATGTATCGTCAACATGAAGCTTATCTCTATCACTTTCCTTCAGGCCCCCTTCCACTCTCACCTAAAAACATGCTATTATTTAGTGGTGTTGCACAGCCTGGCAAGAGTATTATAACAATGTCACCCTGCCACTTGGAGTTGTGAAAGCGGAAATCCTTCTTACCCGCTACCTTATTGAGGGGATTTGTGGGGATACTTGGAGCCAGCCTGCACCATGAATGGAAAACTACCAGCAACAATATTGTTTATCTGCATAATTGTCACACATATGCATTACATTTTTTGCTATAGACCTATGAGCCAATTTCACGTTTAGCAAGAAATCGTGTCAAGAAAACCTGTATTTTGTTTTCCATGCAGGCTTTGGGACATTCTTCAAATACTTTAGAGGACAAATTGTAGTGGTCACGTCTGACGTATTTGTTGGCTAAGCCTAGCTAAGCCTTCTTATTCTTTCCGTTTAACTTTATACGCGAGTATTTAAACAAAGATTGATCAGAGACATAAATTAGCACAGTAAAACTACATTTACCCTGTTCCATCCCAGGACATTAAAAAATGAATGAAGGTAATAAAAAAGTTGGTGTATAGTAAAACGTGGAGTGATTATCAAAAAGTTTCAACCTACTGTATTACATATGTCACAATAAGAGTACACGTTTTTTAAGGTATGTTTGTTTAAAAAACACCTAACATACATTGTCTCTTGTTTTATGGATAAGGAACAAAAACAAAGCTAGAAATCAGCTGTGAAGTCTCTGGATGGACCTGGAAGTGACATCATCACTTAAGAACTATTCAACTCTTATTCAGCAATAAGTTTCATAGGGACTACAGAGCCATTTAAAAGCCTCCCAGAGAATTGTTGCATTGTTGACTTGTTTGTGAACATGAACATTTTACAAAAATTAACCTACGAAAAAACTTCTCACCAAATTCTGTGATTCCCACTTAACTGGAAGTGTCACCACAAAGTGTTTATTCACATTCACAGCAAAAGAGGGCGGGGTGGAAAAAGTTCAATTACCACAGGACCAAACAGATCAAGACAAAGTGGCTGAAGCTGCTTGACCCAGCTGAAAGCCTGTTCTGACAGAGGCGTCAGGTGTGATGGATGGGACCCACCCTCACACCACACTGCTATGTTTCTCAGTCATACCTGTCTGCACCGGGCTTCGGAGAAACACATCGCTTACATCACAAGGAGCACTGAACCATGGCAACCTCACACAAAAGCCTGTATACATCTCCTCAGTGTGACAGCGCCATATCTGGGGGAGAAATAAGTTCACATGACATTGTTACATTTGGTCTGACACTGCAGTCCAAATTCCGCTGAAGTGCGGGGAGTTGTTTCGAAGGAGTAAATAAAATGTAAATGTATTAAAAAGCAGAAACAATTTATTATTACTATGTTGGGAAAAGATTTAAATTTTTTTTTAATAGAGGGTTTTAATCTCAAATATTTCACATGCTGCCATATCATTTAAACTTAAAAATTAACTGTTTTCATTTTACAAGTCCATATAAATGTTGAAACTTGCCTTTGTGGATGCTTTTTCTTTGAACTACTAGGGAACTAGAGTTAAAAAAAAACTAAAACTGATGACTCATTACAGATACAAACTAACTACTTGACGGATTCATTTTGATTTAGTTTCTTTCAACCAATGTTTTTTGGGAGATAATTCTGTTACAGGGATATTGTGTCAGTGCCATGTTTCAATATTATCTTTTATTATTTGTACTACTATGGAACTAGAGTTGAATATAAAGCTGATATGACTCATTACAGATACAAACTACGGTAACTACTTAAAGGACTTATTTTGCTTTATTTCAGCCCATGGTTTTTGAGAAATAATTCTGTTACAGGGATATTGTGTCAGTGCCATGTTTCAATATTATCTTTTATTATCTATATTTTCTTCAGCAATATGTCACATTTCAAAATGTGTTATTGTGACAGGTCTATATAGTAGAAGTCTGTGCTCTCTGACCGGTATTATGATTACCACAGTAGCAAAGGTGCAGACACAGATACTTGCCTTTGTCTAGCCTTTCTAGTATATAGTTATAGTAAGGGCAGTCATTAAAGGTGTGCTGTAACATATTATGTCGAGTGAGTGCTAAAAATGGCTCCAGTTTATGGAGTCCAAGACAGACAGATTCCTAGAATGAAGCTGCCAAGTGTTGACAGCTGGGTGAAGATTTATAATTTAATTATCAAGTTTCCCATCTTAGTACAACTCAGAGCTACTAGCCCCTTGGCTAGATGTGCTGCTCAGAAACAGGTTCATCAACATCAAGTCAACAACTTCCCTGCTTGGATTGTCACTTGTAGAAAAAAAAAAAATCAAGTCACAAATACAGACAGCTGAAAACTTAAACTACTTCTACTATTCTCATTTTAACATAGATGCAATTGGCAGTACTATATTTGTGGCTGATATTATGTAAATTATGTAGACCATTTTATATAGATTAAATTAAATACAATATTTTAGTATGATATAATAGTTTTATTCATCGTGAGCCATACTCATTGTGATCAAATAAAAAAACAGTTTCTTCCAATTTAAACATGTTAAATTCCTAACAGACTGTTCTGAAAACTATTATTACAATAAAATTATTCATAATGTTGTCATTTGTCGCATTTGTTTGCATTATTTTGTTTTTCTCTATTTGCTACTGCTGTATTCTTCATATAGGTTGGCATAATCACTGTCACCCTTTTATCATGAGGTGGTGGGATCATGTCACTGCATGGTGTCTATTTGTAAATACCAGCACAGCGACACTGCTGACGCACATGAGTGGGGTCCTCTAGTCATGCCGTCTCAACACCAGTCACCCAATACGCGCTGACAAGGAGAACTGTCTGTGTGGGAAATGCAGTGCAAGATTTACTGAAAACCTGACAGGGGGGAACGCAGTGTCACAGGGACCCCTCTGTCACATTACATTTGCCCTTTGATGTAAAAACAAGTTTAAACTTTAACACCAGCTATAGTATGCCAAATGCAATACCAAAGGGTTGTTATAGAAATTAATGTAGCACCATGTGATAGCACGGAGGTTCTTCACCTATGTGTAAAATCAGGTCCTTTAACCTGGCTCACGCCAGACTGATAATGTGCAGAACTCAATTCAAAGTGCTGCATATCAATCTGGGATGGCTCTCACTGAAAGCCATTAGAAAACACGGAACATCATGATGATTATTTGAATCTGATTGATCGACGTGTCACAACGTCGGTATAAGCCAAAAAAAACCTAACTTTTGTTACATCCAATTGAGAGAAAAGCACAGACATCTTCCCCTGTCTACAAATGCAAGATGGATTCTCAGAATTCATCTTGCAATTGTAGACTGTGCACTGTTACTATATATGTATTGCATAGAACAATGAATATTATTTTATATATATATATATATATATATATATATATATATATATATATATATATATATATATATATATATATATATAGTATATATATACAGGAGGCTTAATATAATAATGTATGTTGGGGTGAAGATGTGCCTAACATATGCGTTGCATAATCATTTAAAATGTGTTTGTATTTAATTGAACAATATTTGAATATACAATGTATTTAGTTGTGTCAGAAAATGTGTGCTACAAACCTATGGCAGTGTATACAGTGATCCCCCTGAGAGCTAGGCCAAGTGTCACACTAAACTTTTATGCAATGTGTTAATGTATTACCTATTTTTTAACATTTTTAACATATTTGCCAGTGATGACACATATACCAACATCTTGATTTATGTTGTACTAAAGGTCACTGGGGTAATCTGCTGGCCATTGCCTCAGCCATCATTTCTTAAGGGCATATTTTTCCAGTTTGTGTTCATGGATTTTGTGATGACTCATTGTTACTTGCCATGTAGTTGAGATTTTAAAAATTGTACTGTTTACATGAGCAAGTGTAAAAAAAAAAAAAAAAAAAAAAACAACTGCTGGATTGTAAAACTAAGTTCCCTTCATGCAGGTGTGATCAGAGCCAAGTTTAATGCTCCGAGCCCCAACAACAGGCACAGCTGTGGGCCTGCTATTCCAGGCCCGAGGACACCCGACACCCAGAGGCTCTGGTTACAGAGTCTTATAATAGGCCTATTTGCATGCCACAGGTGCACTGCCATGAGGGTCTCAGCCATAGATCCTTGATTGGTGTCATTCTCTACCTCACTCTGGGCTCACAGCTCTTACCCTACGTAAACAGTGGGCATAACCTATTTAGCATGTGGCCCTGTAATGGTTTATCAGACAAGACACTAAATATGCAACAAAATATATTTAAGAAAATGAAGGTTGCAATTTAGAAGTGGAATAATCAGCAACTACTGTACATTTCGGACTATTGAGCAGACCTGAATATACGCAGCATTAGCTAAACTTTAAAAGAAAATAAACTTTGTACATATATAAGCTGCCCTTGAATATAAGCCACAGGTTTTCATGCTGTAACATGAGATATTTACACAGAAAGATGGCGCACAGATGTTTTTGAGTTTTAATTTAAGACACACTTTTTTTTCAAATTGTGCCAGTACGGCACCAACATGCCATCAACAACCTGCCTGTTTGGAAAATAAAACAGCACTAGCACGGGCCATCTCCATTTATTTCGTCTGAAAGCTTTTGTCGTCTTTTTACATTGACTAAGTTCTTCTCGCTGCCGCCTCCATCAATGCCAAGCTTACGTGCAGTGGCTCCATTTCCTTCTTTGATGTCAGATCCATTGCCTTTAATTAACAAGCTGCATCATCTGCATTTCTTTGTGCGTTTTCCATGATGAGGGTGTGTGCATGATGGGCAAAATGACAGTTCAAAATTAAAACTAGTGTATTCTTCAGCTAATAATCTTTCCCCACATCTATCTAACTTTTGCATTTACTGCTAGAGAGTGCCCCCTGGTGGCCATTAGCCAGTAAAAATCTATAAATTAGCCGCACCGTTGTATAGGCCCCAGGGCTCAAAGCGTGGGAAAAAATAGCGGCTTATAGTGTGAAATTTACGGTATTAATTGATACTTTGGAGCTGATGTCATCAACATTCTCTGGTGGTGTGATGCCAACTGTAGGCTCTGCTCTGTCTGAAGCTCTGTTACTCAGGTTAGACTTTAATCTGAGCTTTGTTTTCCCTCCCTAATATCACAGTCCCGAGCTAGCTAGCATTAGCCAACAGTTTTTCTCCCATCACCTTTTTGTTAAAAAACAAACACTTAAAAAGACCATGACCATTCAGACTATCTGAAAACTCTTTTGGCTGTATTTGCATTGTGTCACCATGGTGAACATTCCGCTATGAACATATATCCAGAGCTCCCCCAGCATGATGTCACTGCAAAGTATCAATAGTGTGCCTTGAATATTTCTTAATGTAAAAGCCACATGTAATGTATATGCTTATTTACCAATTATATTAATTTTTTCATTCAAAATCATGCTATATAGGATCAATCTTTTTGTCCCTAAGCCACCATCCACCAATTAATTCACTGAACGCCTACAGCCCTACATCAATCATTATAATCTGGGCTCCAATACACAAATACTGACCTCCTTGTACTGTCCATGCTGTTAGATGAGCCGGTATCAATAGTGACGGGGTTTGGGACATTACTTCGCTGTAGTCTCAACTCTGTCTCTGATGTCTCTGGACTTCTGGTGGTCGTCAGGACAACCGGTCTGGGCAAAGGCCTTGCATGCGACTCCCGGGTGGACAGACTGGACTGCAAAACCCGAGCTCCTGCTGTGTCACTCCTTCCTCCACTTTTCCTCACCTGTTTTACATAGAGAGGATGATAGGTGACAGGTGAGTCTCGTGACAGGAAATGTGAGACACGACCGTTAGCGTTTGTGCACAATCAAACTCATTCAGGCACAGTATTGTCGGGTTACAAGAAAAGGTGCATTCGAGGGATCAGCCTAAAGCTGGTGCAGAAAGTAATAAAGCAAGCACAAAAGTGAGGCTTGTAAACGTGTAAGGTTAGACTGATTCGTCTTACCGTGCTCACCCGCAGTGGGTATAGGCTGTCTGCCCCACCGACAGAGGAATAGGAGTAGAACCTTAACCTGATTACCGCTACGTTGTGAAAAGTCCCCTTCTGCATTTTAAGCACCTGAGAACCTTTACGAGATGGTTTTTAGTTTTTTCTTTCCAGAGATAGACTGATACACAGCCAGCCAGCTAATGTAGAAATGGTCTACAGAAGCCAGGTCTGCAAAGAGCCTCTTTTGGGTGAGATAGTCAACTGATGTTCAACAGCTATGGAACATTTAAATACAATTGGTTTAAAACGTATAGATCCAAACTCCATTTAAGGCCATTAGTGTGCTTAATGAATGAATGAATGTAATTAGCCATTTTAGCAAATCCTGTTAATGCCTTTGGGGCTTATCTGATTTGTCTTGTTCAATCCTGGTCAAATTAAAGGGAAAGTGCAGTGTGGGTGATGATGAAGTCATGGAAAAATGGTCTTACACCAATAGGAATTATTTTATGACAACTTTATAGAGCCTAATTTTATCCTGTACGCCTTAGTGTTGTCACGATACTAACATTTCAAACTCCATTTCGATACTAAAGAACAGACTCAATTCTCAATACAGATTCTGATAATATAATGATAATATAACAACAGAATGCCATTTTGCAACATTGAATAATAGGACTTTCTTTTGTATAAACATGTGGTGTTATATCTGTGTAATCCCTCACATATGTCCCATAGTAGACCATGGGCATATACTGGTCTACAGATCATTCTAAAGCTATTCAGGAAAGGTTCATTTCTGTCCAGTGAATGTGACTTATTTGGTACTGATACCTCCTCAAATGAGTACCTAGTCAGGTTTTTAATCAATTAGTATATGATTTTAAATACTTTTGACAATCTAAATATGCATGTAAGCTTTCTGGCACCTTGCCAACTATAGCATTTTTATCTTGCATTTTTATTACTGAAATTCCAATAAAGGCCATAAACTTGTTTTGCCTTTATGATTCATTGAACCATCTTGCAATTAAAGTTCACAATCAAAAAACAAACCATAAGAAGCCAAATCCCAGTATCATTAGAAGAGACAATAAAAGATATGATTTATAAGTCACTGAGCTGATCATTAATACAAAACACTATTAAAAAGGTCAATAAACAAGATTTTTCTTATCAAAACTGGTTTTAGCGCCATCTCCAGTTAGTGCCAAATGCTACCTTGTCCTTGAGAAGAAAACATGTATGATATGTTATCTGGAGGTGGGGCAAATGAAGATAGTATTAGTAATGACCATCTACACAGTGCTGTTTTTGAATTTTGAAATGGAATACCTTCTTGTTTTTCTGGCAGTTAAAAATGAAAAACGCTTTCCAGGTGTTTTGTTTGTTTATTGTGGCTTTGTCGTTAGAGGTCAGGATTCTAAAAAACGGGGTCAGCTTTGTATTGTTGTGAGTCAGCAATACATATTCTCTGTACTGGCCAAGTGCAACAGTGATGTCACGTTTTGTTTACAATCCCTGACACTGCCCCAAAAGAGATGTGATGTTAACCATTTGAGAATAGTTTACTCTTATGAACTGTAATGCAAATTTTATATATGAGATTATCTTGAATGGATGATATAGGCTCATGCAAATACTGCCAAAATGTAAAACTGTATTTCCATAGTTTAATCCAGAATTCATACTAGAACATTTAAAAAATCTGTAGTGGCACATTGTTGTGGCACAGTTTCAAACTATAGCAATGGAGCCTAACAGCCCTGCCCAAGTCTACTGTTGTTCCAAAAGTAAATTTTCTATTAATTTTTCCTATAAACGTTTCAAAAAAATGTAATATTAAGAGTCGTGACAAAGTGGGCCTTTGTCCCTTTTAGACATTTCATTTTGTTTGTTCACATGTCTGTTAATTTTCCATAATTGTCCATATCAAACTAAATAGAGCTATCCCGGGTTTGTTTTGTTTAGTTTTCATTCATTTAATCACCACACACAAACATTTGTTACTTTAAAGTCATTTTATTTGGTTAAAGTTAGCTAATTGGTTCATATTGCATTTACTTACCTGAAGCTCCACATGGTCCAGACAAAAGAGGGGGTGTGCCCAATGTCTGCCATTTTTATAGGCTTGGGTGTGGCTGTGGGCTGGACCATGTGGAGGGGAGAACTGAGTTTTGAGTTCATTTTGTTTTTTTTGTTTAAGGTCTTAGGTATTTAGTTTTAATGTTGTAAGTGTTTAGTTTATTTTTGTAAACACTATATTTCAGTTATGGGACTTAGGCCCAGAGAAAATACTTCGGCTAGAACTAAAAGTCATCCCCACAGCACCTGGGGTAAAGGTGGTGTATGCCGGGGGAGTTGCGTCTGCTCCAGAGGGCAATTTAAGGAGCCATAATTAGAGATTTGGGAGACCTGTGCAAGAAGGCTACCCGTGTTTTGTTTTTTTTTTTTCCCCCTTCAGTTTGTTAATTTCTGTTGCTTGGATTATGTTGAGCACAGTTACGTTTTTGTAAATATGTATAATTTTTGCACATTTGCCACGGTGCCTTAATAAATGGATTTAAATGGGACAATTCGGAGTCTGCCTCCTATTTCGATCACTCAGGCCAGCTTCCCCACAAGAGTTCAAAGGCATCACAGACACTAACCAGCTACGTGCTAACTAATATCCATACGGTTGTTTTAAGCCCAAAAAGCACATTTAAAACGCAAGATTTGCCATAATGTTTTTATAACTTAGTGGTTTGTAAACTTTCAGAAACAGATTTTAAGCAAAATTATAGGTCTTGTGGCCATTAGTTACCACATATCTGTTTAGCCCTGAGCTTTCAACCTTTTTTTTTCTAGAAAGTCTAAGGAAAGAATTTATGGGAAATTTACTTCAGGGACCAGAGGGTGGCCGGTCACTATTGAGCGCCATTTGGATCAACTTTTGAGAATACTGTAATTCGATATTTTCTAGATTCTAATTTGGTATTAGTTACAAAAAGAATACCAGTGTTCTTGTTTGTCCTTCTTGCACACAGGCCAGTTATTCACTGCTGCTGCAGTTTGTTGTTATCAAATTAAATCAGGTGACACACCAGCGAGGCCAGAGCCATCACAGACTGCCTCACCAATAACCTATGGCTAATCAGTACCAAGGCATCCAGCAGATTAAATAAAACAGATGGTGTATGTATTGGTAATGGTGGGAAACCGTTGTGAAGTGTAAAACCAAGCCCATATAATAAACAAATAAATAACAGTGACCTTGTTCACACACACACACCAAAATCTGATTATAATCGGATTTCTGGACCTTTAATATTACTTAAATAAAACTGCAGTAAACTGCAAAATATGATGTTATGATCTCATTTAAATAATCTTATAACTTATATTAAAAGAAAAATATCAAATCTGTCAGCTGGACAAAAAGTGTGAAGTGACATTTTGCTGTTCATCTAAGCCACTTCTTCTGTTCTGACTCCTACAACTGTCCAGTTGACAGATTTAATATTTTTCTTTTACTATGGATCATACCTGGATGACTAAGGGATTACACAGAAATCTTATAACTCCAAAAATGTGGTATTAACCACATTTTGAGTGTGCTTGTAACTGCAGCCAGTGACAGTGATGAATAGTACCTTGAGTTTTCTAGGCCTTGGCTTTGGAGCATCTGTGCCGGGTTGGTCCAGTGATTCTGCATTTGTAACTGGAGTGATTGCTCCAACCTGAAAAATATATACAGCACACAAAAAATATGGTGAAGTATGGAAATGAAAGATGTACTTCTGTGTTCCTTCCATCCATCTGTCCTCAAATAAAGCTACTGTTACAAACTATTATTACTATTAAATACAAGTAGATGTAGTACATTTTATCAAAGTAGAAATCACTCAAATTCAAGATGACAATAGTTACTTCAAATACTTGCCCTATTTGTAGAGAACTAGATGCCAACGTGGCTAAAACTTAAACTCAAAAACAAAGTTACGTACACTTGTGAGTTCTATACTATTAAAAAGGTCATGATGTTTTACATTGAATGAGCTGAAACACAACTTGGCCACTATCTTCAGTCAGCTGACAGTGATAAGATCTCCTGAGCTCCCACAATCCCACTCGCTCACACAGACACAAAAGTAGGAGTTTAAAAAACACTTTTTTCCCAAAACAGGCCAATGCTGGGTAAATCACGTCATGTACAGTCACATGGTTGGTGTTACCGGGGATGTGGACAAAAATTTGAAAGTACAAGCAGTAAATAAGAGTGGAGGTCATGCACCTGCTTAAAAGAAAATATAAAAAAACATTTAACCTTTATCCTGGGAGCTGGTTGTAGTGTTTTCAAAGGAGAACTCCATAACTGCCCTGTTTCCACATCTGTTGACTGTGCCTCCTAACAACAGAAAAATAAATATTAAGTTAACAGTTTGTATAATTGTACAATACATAAAATAAATGGCCGTCTATCATTAAATTGCAAGTATGTAATATTGTGGAAAAAATATCAGAAACAAGTTTGGAAACATGTTTATACATCTCCTGGATCTTGATATTGCATTAGCTAAGTTAATATTTGACATACATATATAAAACATAACAGTTTTCTTACTTTTAGTACAGTGAACCAGTGTTTGTCTTATGAATGGGGCACACAGCAGTTAATTACAAATACATTTCAATTATACACTGACCTAAGTGATTTAATACAAAACATAGAAAGTTACAAGTCCTTCCCAACTCTAACTGCTGATAAATAAAAATGCTGGCTTTGCTGGAAGAAATTGCATTATATGGAATTTCTGAACAATATCATTCTGTTTCATGGTTGATGCAGGATAAATAAAAAGTTTACTGCAGGTTTTGGTTCAACTGAAAGCACACAATAATACATTTGTTGAAATTATTACCTAGCCAGTTAATTAACTAGTAAACCTGAGGATTTTATGGCTAAAGGCAAAGGTCAGCGCTGGTGTTCGTGGAGCATCGAAGGCATCAGTAAAATTAGCATAGGGCCTCCTCACACTGAGCACCTTGCACACGTGTTTCTGAGAGTACGGTATGTTTGTGCAAGCTAATCTAGTCCTCATGGGGGGGTTTCCCAAAGGCCAACAGGGCTCTGGCACCACGTAGTCATTTCATACCCACCCGTTTCACTTGAAATCCATTAAATAATCAAATGTCCTATATCACACAGAATTGACTCTTGTGAGCTTTAGGCCATGTTAGGATGTCGTTACCTCATCAAAAACATACCTGGAGTTGTGTTTTGTTTCATTCATACATGGTTGAGTAATAGTGCATCATTAAACTTTCATCACCCAAGCTCAAAATTCTCTTATCCACCTTGTGATGTCATGAAGCAGCAGTTTTCAAGTTAACAGCTCCTTTTACCCAAGATTGACAGTTCCAGGGCTAAAATTATCCCTTAATGTAATGTAGCTAGTCCACTACAGAGGCCTAAACTTAAAGCTAACAGGTAAAAATGACAATACGCAAAGAAGTTAAAATGTTTATTGATTAATTGAAGTGGTTGTGCAGCTAATGTTGGCCTGTAACAAAAGACATGAGTAAGTGCATCGGCTAATTGATTGTAATTGAATTGTTTGAATTTCTAGTTACACCATCTTAGGTGTTCTGGCCAGGCAGCTGGAGACCTTAAGAAGGTTCTGGGGCAGACTGTGTGCTGAAGAGGAAGGGTGTCCAAATATTTTAGCTTTTTGCATTTAGTTCGTTTTCTACAGTTAACCGATAAATTAATACAGAGCTCTATTTTAATAACAGATCTGAATAAAGATCAACAGTGTTTTGCTAAAGATAACTTTTGACAATACTATGGGATTTGCTGGAACTCACCTGTGTTGTAGTGCGAGTCTGCTCTGCTCCTCGTCAAAACCACTAAGGTTGCTATCCGGGCGTGTACAAGGTGTATGGAGTTTAAAAATACAGTGAAGCACTTCCTGAATTGCCATATGACATCACAAAGTGTTTTCAGTTTGAGAGAAGATAGCCTAAATATGCAGGGTTTGTGTGAGAATGAAACAAAACAAAATTCTAGCTATGTTTTTGAAACATTATAACATAGATCAGAAAAAAAGTGTAATATGGGTCCTGTAAATATTTGAGTAGCACTTTTATTTTCATAAATACAACTTATAATAATTGCAGATGATCATTTCCATCTTTTGACAACTGAGTATTCCTGATGGGTTAAAGGGGTCACATGGGAACCAAATATTATATTTGAGGAATCTGAAATAGCTCAAGTGGTAGTCTTAGCGCTAAGATGTCAAACCTTATCCACTACTACGTCACCCTTTGGTAGAATCAAATGGACTCACGTGTCACGTGTCTCGTGAGCAACACTGCTGTTAATCAAAGCTGGTGCAGTCACAGACAGTGAGTGATGTCTTTCCTAAAGTGGAACATTGGGCCGAGTATCGGTCTCTCCAGGGCAAAGGTTAGTGATGACGCAGCACAACAACATACTTTCATACATACTCTTTTTTTCCTTCCAAATAACTCTCTATAAAAGACAGGATATACTAAAATGAAACTACTGGTCAATGTTTTTATGCGTCAGAAAAACGGCTGCTGTGACTGACTAAAACTCTGGAGAGTTCTGCTCATAATATTACAGAGCCAACACTGACTCTGAGAATTCAATCTCAAACTCAATTATCAATATCAATTTGGCATTTACCTGGTTACTTCCTGGAAGCTTTAGGTCTTCTTTAACATGTGTTTACAACAAGCCCAAAGCTGGTCTGGAGTTTTTAACCTAAGGTTAGGGGACATCATAAAACCCTGACATGGTAAAATAAGCAACTAACCACTTCACAAACAGGAAAGCCAGACCAGAGATATGAAAATACCATGTCAAAATATAATAATAGTAATGCAATAATAAATCATGTTCTGGATAATACTGTGAAAAATATTTACTCAAACATAAATGCTGTGTTATCTGCTTTAACAATATGGACACGTGTTGAACCACCCAGACATTACTGTAATTGCCCCCATTTTCTTTTATCTTAACCTGTGCATGAACTGTTGCCTTATTGACCTCTTTGTATAACGGCAACTACAAAATGGGGCAGTTAACTACAAATAAGAATTAACGTCTTCCATAAATTAGCCTTTAGCTGAGTAAAGCAAATCAAACAAAATAAAACTTAAAGCCATAGTATTCTTGCTGCTTCAGCCACTGAAGCAGCTAGAATAAACAAATATGGAGTCTGAATACTCACCTGTGGGGGGTTCACTAGCAATGTCAATATTTAGTATGGGATTACGCAAGAGTGTATTTATAAACCATAACATGTTTGAGCTGATAGGCAGGGAGCGAAGCCAGGACAGGAGCTCCCACTGTTTAAAGTGCATGGACACAACACGACAGATGTCTCACCAGCTGTGCTTTGCTGTACAGTGCTATTCGTAAAAATGTTATCATCTTGTGTTTTATAGGGCACCTTAACAATGATGAGGGTTGGGTAGTCCTCTGTGCAGTGTTCAATGTCCTGTTGTGCTTCAAATATGCTGTTGTAATTCTGAATCAGTTTGACCATGATTTTGTTGCATATGGTCTGGTCCTTCATCGCCTCAAAACCAGCAGTCACACTAAAAAGAGAAAAAAATATATAATATCAAGCATGTGTTTCATACTAACAAGTAGGGTTGGCAAAAGTATCAAAAAACAGATACTAATCAATGCTAAAACTAGTATGAGAACTAGATACTCATTAGGGCAGGTATCAATACCAAAAAAGTCACATTCACAGGACAGAAATTAATCTTTCCTGAATAGCTAAAGAGCTGTCTCAGAACAAGAGTAAGACACATAGACTAGTACCCATGGACCACTATGGAACATATGTGGACAAGGGATTACACAGATATAAGGCCGCATGGAAATATAAAAAATAGTAGTACGATTTAGTGTTGAATATCACATTCTATTGCGCAAAGAAAAAGTTTTAATTACCATTGGGGTATTGGAATCAGTACTGCGTATTGAGTCTCTTCCTTAGTATCAAAAAAAGTAAAATTTTAGTATCGTCACAACACTACTAAGAAGTACATCACAACACACAAAATATCAGCCAGTGCCTTTTGACAGTACAAGAGTATTTTGATATGTTTTCTATAAGAGATGTTCAGAACACTCTTAGTTATGGAGATGCCCACCCACAGTCAGTCTGGTCAATACGCAGCGTGGACACAGTGCATACGTGTGCAGAGACGTGTCGATGAAATAAGTGCAAATGCAAAATGAGACAAGGCATCCTTATTTCAAAACCTGCAGAAAGGCTTTTTTTTAATGTATATATTATTGTTCATTCTTTTAGTTTGTTTTGTTGATGTCTGTCTAGTGCCATTGTGAATTGATTTGTCACAGTGACATTGAAAAGAAATAAAAAAGAAAAGAAAAAAGAAAGCCACCACTGGATTATTGGTATTCTACATAATTATCCAATTTCAAAATTCATTTGTTTAATGTAAAATAGTTTCAAAGCCAGAAATGTATGCTTAATGGTCCTATATTGCACAAAATTGATTCTTGTGAGGTTTAAGCCATGTTATAATGTTGTTACCTCATCAAAAACATACTTACAGCTGTGTTTTGTTTCATTCACACATGTTTGAGTAATCCTGGTTTATTAGTCTGTCTACATCTTCAAAGCTCAAAATCTTCTATTCCACCATGAAGTGGTTGTTTTCAAGTTAAGAGCTACCCTGTACCTTTAGTTCAGTAGAGATTTACAGAACTGAAATTATCCAAACAATTCTAGTGAAGGTGTCTGAGAGAACTAAATATGCCAGAATTTTGTGTTCAACATGTGTGAATGAAACAAAACCTAACTCCAGGTATGTTTTTGATGAGGAAACATTATAACATAGATCATAAAATAGTGTAATATGGGCCCTTTAAAGTGGAATGCACTTAAAATTGTAGTAAATAGTAATAAAATAGTTTATATTTTTATTAGAACTAATAATTACAAAGTAAGACAAACAAATAGAAAGCTAGATTCAAACTCTCATTGACAATGTCAAAAATAGCCCAAATGAATAAATGCAAAACAAACAGGATGTGTTTATAATTTGTCTTATGTAATATGTGAAACCCTCAAAAGCAATGTAGGGACATGTTTGTCTATACAAACAGTGGGCCAGGTTTTTTCTGTAGACTAAAACGCCCCCTGCTGGCTAAAGAAGAGCATTATAGAAAGGAAGTGAATGAAAGAGATGGACATGTATTAGATTTGTGCAATAATCAAAATATAACAGGGATGCACCGATCCAGCTTTTTCAGTTCTGATACCATTTCGATACTATGGCTTTACATATCCGCCGATACCAGATATCAACTGATATCTGGTATCGGCCAGTGCAGGGAGTAAAAATACACATTATTTTCCTTAAAAACTAAAATAATGTGTGAGAATATATGTTATGTAGCTGCTATTTAAGTACCTACAGAACAACTTTGTATATAAAGACTTTCTGGACCAGTAAAGTACAACCAGTTAAGAGTTACACCAATTTCTAGGCCCAACCGGGATATCAGCAGAACCAATACTTTTGAGCCGATACTATACCAGCAAATTTTCATGAATAATCACCAATATTCAATACCAGTATCGGTACATCGCTAATGAGACTGAGATGAAAACATTTCAAATTATCAATGATCAGCTTGGGTCTTTTTAATGAAACAAACTTTAAAAGAAAAAAAAGTGCCTAACTTTATGTTAAAAGTCTAGGTTTATGAAACTAATATTGGAAGACATTTTTATTCATTTATAAGAAAAACCTAACTTTAAAATTGCAATCAGCAGAGATCAAAATAACATGATTTATCATTTTGCCATATTGCCCAGCCCTAATATTGTTTACTAAACCTATCTTAACATAACCTAGTGAGTTAAACACTCAAAGGCAAAGGGCCCTGAGTTCAACTGGACTCACATTTTTAGTGCATACTGTACAACATGTTTCAGTAATGATATCAATACACAGTCTGGGGCCCTGACAGGAGGCCAGAGTTTAATATCAGATTCAGTGCACGGAAATAGTGGGTGCAAGATCAGCAGTAGTACGTCCGAGTGGCGGCTACAACCAAATGAAGCCAGTTGTATAACACTGGGTAAGGATTATCAGGGCAAAGGGTTTGAGTTAATTTAAAGTGCAGATGACAGGCTAGACCACTAATTTCTCCAAAACAGTTAACATCATTATGTTTAAGATTTGACTTTAAAAAAAAAAAAGTTTTGTAATTTTGATGAGCACATTGAGTGAATTTTGGAGGTTCTGAGCTTTCAAGTATGGCCTATTCATATACGTATGAGTAAAAGTAATGTCCTCAACATGAAGGTTTAGGCACGGACAGCCCCAGTTCAGTTGTGTGATAGTATGGGTGGGTGATATACTAAATGAACATCAATTTTCTTTGAGTTAGATCAAATTTTTTATTGTGATTCATGTAGTCTTTGTATCTTTATAATGCCTTTAAGAGGTAAAATAAAGTCTACTTGTTCTGAGCGTTCATACTTCACTATGATTTCACCTGTCACTAACACTGAGCCTTAGAGAAGCTGACCAGTAGGAGGTGTGGGTGGGTAAAAGTGTCTGTATTTGGGCATAGAGGTGCATTAAAGGGTCCATATTATGCAATTTTTAAATCTGTTTTAATGTTGTGTGTCTTGTTTCATTTAAACATGTTTAACACACAAATCCTGCATATTTAGTTCTTCTCTTAAACTGAGAACACCATGCCCCATCTTGTGATGTGATCTCTACTGAACTAAGCAAAAACAGAAACAACTGAAACAGTAAACAATAGGTGTGTTAGTTTTAGTGTAGCTAGCTCTTCCCTTCAGATAGATATAAGGCAGTGTCCAGCAGAACTGAAGAAGCGACTTGGATGAGGAGCGAAACGTCTTCACTCCTATAACTTTTTGTTATAGGTTGACAGATTTTATATTTTTCTTTTACTATGACCATACCTGGACTACTGCACTAGAGGTAAAAGGTTGCTGTTAGTTAAAATACTACCACTTCATGCCATCACAAAATGAAACAGAGTATTTTGAGCTTTGGAGACGTAGACAGACCAACTATAAAAGGTTACTCAAATATACTGCCCAGCCCTAGATCGTAGTTCCTTTTTTATACCAGTATTAGGAAATATGTTGAACTCACTGGAAGACACTTGGTCCAAACACAGTGGCCAGGTTGTGTGCAGTCATGCGGTTTTCCTTGTGGTTGCGCTCCACCTCAGTGAGGAAGTGGAGGAGGTATCGGAGGAGGCTGAGGTGAACGTCTGGAAGTCTCAAAAGCAAGTGTCTTATGTCTGAACAAGAGCCACCGTCTCCAAAATCTATAGACACAAATAAGATCAATGACACTTTATAATATAAACAGTATCAAAAATAGACACTGAAGTATATAGTTTCACAAGTATCAATACTGAAAAACCCAATAAACATGACAAAATTAGACCTTTTCTTTGCTGGTCTTTATCAACACCAGTAAAGAAGCTCATGGTAATGGCACTATTATTTTGGAGTGAAAACATTACATTCATACATTCGTCATTCACATTTTTTTCCATCATTGTGGTGTCAAAATTGGTATTGAGTATCGAGCATTTTCCTTAGTACCCTACTATAAATAGAATACAAAAAAAAAAAAAAAAAAAATCACAGCTGCACTGGTCCGATCATCAACAAATGCTGTCACACATGGAGCCAGTGGAACTTATTGTGGCAAATGACACAACCGACTTTGGTAATGCTGGCTTATCAACGTAATATCTGATCTTGGTTATGGCCACTTGTAATACCTAGCATTAGAGCAGAAAGCCTGCAAAATATGTTGATACTATTACTCATGATATAAAATTGGGTCAGACTTTGATCCGATTGAATCCAGACTGACTCTGATGCAAATGCTTGTTTGAATTGGTGTGTCTTACTGCTTAGAAAATGTATTCAAGTAGTAAGTAGGCCCTAATTAATTTAATCAGAAATCTCAATACAGGTGCGACAACAAGTTAACAAATTACACAATTAAATTATGAAAATGGATACATAATGTTGAGTTTTTAATTATATCCATAGTGTCGGACTGATAGGCCTGTTATGACAACAAATTTTGAAGCATGATATATTGCTGCAGAGAAACTGCGATAAATGGTACTATTCAAACTAGAGACAGACCGATATTGGCTTTTATATGGTCGATGCTGATTGTTTAGAATACAGAGCAACTAATGGTAGATAAGCTCTGCTGATATTTTTGGAGTGATACGAATTATTTTCCCCCAAATTATGGAATTTTAATTTACTACAAACTCCCCCCCAATCCCTTTTTTTACCACAAACCTATGAGAGAACTGTGCGTTTTGTGCAGTTATCACTTTGTAAAAAAGTGTTAATATAAAGCTTTGCATGTATATTTTAGGTAATAGATTGACCAAAACACAGTATCAGTCTGTGCTGGAGATTTACGGCTGATACGTTAAAATATATTGGTCGATATATCGGTCTATCTCCAATTGAAACTTCTTTATGCCACTGACACAAAGCAGGATAATCTCAGTAAAGCAATTTTTGAATAGAGCTGAAACCACAATTTTACATACACTATATAAAAAGACACATCACGTCTGACTGAACTTATCCTGTTTAGGTCAGTTAGGATTACCAAAATTCTTTCTATTTGCTAAATGGCAGAATAATGAGAGAATGATTTTTAGACAATTTTTCATTACTTTCTAAGTCAGATGTTTAAATACATTTCATTAGTATTTGGGATCATTGCTTTTAAACAATGACTTGGGTCAAACATTTTGGATATCTTTCCACAAGCTTCTCACAATAGTTGGTAGGAATTTTGGCCACCATGCTCGCACATGCCTTTTCAGGTCTGCCCGCACATGTTCAATCAGACTGAAATCAGGGCTTTGTGACGGCCACTCCAAAACATTGACTTTGTCCTTAAGCTACTTTGTAACCAGTTTGGCAGTATGCTTCAGGTCATTGTCCATTTGGAAGCCAAAGTTTTAACTTCCTGGTTGATGTCTTGAGATGTTGCTTCAGTATTTCCACATAATGTTCTTTTCTCATGATGCCATCCATCTTATGAAGTGCACCAGTCCCTCCTGCAGCAAAACAACCCCACACCATGATGCTGCCACCCCCGTATTTCATACTTGGGATGGTGTTGTCAGTCTTGCAAGTTTCCCCCTTTTCCCTCCAAAAGTAACAATACTCATTATGGCCAAACAGTTCAATTTTAGTTTCATCAAACCATGGGACATGAATTAAGGTGTTCGTCCCTCTGTGCATTTGCAAACTGTTATCTGGCATCTGGAAATTGCATCCAAGGATGGGCCAGACTTGTGCAAGTCCACAATTCTCTCCCTGATATCTTGGCTGATTTATTTTGACTTTCCCATGATGTTACACAAAGAAGCAGTGTGTTTTGGGTGTGTCTTCAAATACATCTACAGGTGTGTCTCCAATTAACTCAAATTTTGTCAAATGTTGTCAGAAGCTTCAGACAAGACATGACATCATTGTCTGGGTTTTCCCGAATTGTTTAAATGCATAGTAATCTTACTGTATGTAAACTTCTGATTTTGAATGCAGTAATGAGAAATTGTCTAAAAAAAAAATCTTTCTATTATTAATCTGGCATTTAGCAAATAGAAATCATTTTGGTCATCCGAATTGACCTAAAACAGGAAAAACTTTATGTCAATGAGAAAAAAAGCATATGTCTTTTTATGCAGTATATGTAAACTTCTTGTTTCAACTGTAAACAGTATCATTAACAGGCCTGAGCTGCAACAAATAAAAGCATGAAAAATATACCAAGCAATAGCCATAAAAGTGATTTATTCTACCCTCAAATCTTATCATAGTATAAAAAATGGCTAAAATCTCCCCACTATTGCAAAGGAAATATACACATGATAAATACTGAACCTAAAAGTTATTGTTCCAGCTTTCATATACTGAACTATAAGTTGATACTGTAATTATTGTGACAGGCCTATTGAAAGAGTGAGTACTGGTAGTTTTCATTTGGACGTCTGCATTCACGGGGGCCAATGCATTTCTGTAAAAAAAAAAGACTTTTATGAACTTTTAACCAGGTCTGTGTATTTTCTTTTGCTTTTAACCATGTTATAACTGCGTTCCCTCATAATTAGTTTACTTAGTATTCAAGAGTTATTTTGATTGATTCATGTTTGTTTGAGTAATTCAGCATTGTCCAGCATTTGGCTTGAACAAAAACATTCTGACTCTTACATTTTGACTCTTATTTGTAGGTTCAGAAGTTCAGCGATATTAGATCAATATTATAATTACAATGAACAAAGTGAAAAAATATTATTTAAGTATGTTATATGTCTTCTTTAAGCTTCATGACCCACCTGCAAAACAACCTATATAATCTTTTAAACTTACAATCTAGCACTCCCTTCTGACTATGTGCCTTATTATTTAGTGTTTGGAGATGGTCTAAGCAGGTCTGACAAACTGTAGACTGTATTATTTCTCCACCTGGATCATAAGGGCCTTGTATTAAGCAACTAAAGCATGTAGGTAATTCAAGTTAATTTGTATACATCTGCATTTTTAAATTTTATTTAAAAGTTCTATATTACAAAAAAATGATTCTTGTGAGTTTAAGCTATGTTATAATCATCAGAAATCTACTTGGAGTTGTGTTCTCTTTCATTCATACATGTCTAAGTAAACCTGGTTTATTAGTCTGTCTGCATCTCCAAAGCTCAAACTGCTCTGTTCCTCCTTGTGATGTCATGAAGTGGTTGTTTTCAAGTTAAGAGCTACCTTGTACCTTCAGTTCAGTAGAGATTCCCAGAGCTGAAATTATCCAAACGATTCTAGTGAAGGTGTTTGAGAGAAGAACTAAATATGCTGAAATTTTGTGTTAAACATGTCTGAATAAAACGAAACCCAACTCCAGGTATGTTTTTGATGAGGAAACATTACTACAACAAGACAGTAATAAAATTGTTTATATTTTTATTGGAACTAATAATTATAAAATAAGACAAATAAATAGAAAGCTAGTTTCAAACTGTCATCCTTAATGTCAAAAATATCGCAATTGAATAAATGCAAAACAAACAGGATGCGTTTCTAATTTGTGTTATGTAATATGTGAAACCCTTAAAAGCAATGTAGGGACATCTTCTATCTATACAGACTGTGGACTAAAGCACCCCCTGGTGGCTAAAGGAGTGCATTATAGAAAGAGAAGAGATGCCATGTAGTGTTAATTTTAAAGTTAACCAATAAATGTTTACCACCACTTTGTGATGTCACAAAGTAGAACAGGTTCTCTGAGAGGGAAAACTCTGCCTAAATGTACAGAGTTTGGGTTAAACATGTGTGAATGATACAAAACACAACTCCTGGTGTGTTTTTGATGAGGAAACAACATTATAACACAGATAAGCTGTATGGAAGTGACTTAAATTATTCGAGGGCAGCTGAAAAAGCGTGCATAACTTACCCTGGTAGTGCTGTAATAAGGCCTGTTGAACTGTGGAGTTTATGAGGGCCTGAGGTAATTCTCTGAGGTACAGTTTGAGGAGACTGGCCACAGTAGAAACATCAGATTCAGAGGCGAGGTCAACATCATCCGCACTCTCCAACCGCCGCTTCAGCATCTGCACCGCGCGAACATTACCGTTTAACCGAAACAAACCCTCCTGCTTCAGTCCTAAAGGAGAAGAAACACCCTTTACAACCAGACAGCATGAGGTAGGAAAGGTCAAATCTGTGTGATAGCTAAAGATGCCAAAAGATGTGTTGGCATGCTGCAAAGGCCACCAAGTTACCCATTGCAACGTCCTGTTAGCATCTGTGTAGTGTAGCATGTGTAGGTTTATGCTAGCCATTTTTGCTTGACAAGACATTTCATCTCTACAGCTCAAAAAAATCTACTGCCTGAACATTTATTTGTATGACCTGCAAAATATATCTAAGAATAGGTTTCACACATGATGGATATTCACAGCTCACTTTAGTAAAGCTAGCAAAGATATATTAGCCTACAGATTTGATTAGCTGTCACTTAAACTGTCAATTTTGCCAATTCCCTCTTTTGTTAGTGTTTTGTTCCTGAAGTTACAAAACCGGCCTAAATTAAAAGTTAAAGGTTAACCTTGTTGCCTGCTTCAGAAACACCTGAATTGAAAAATCTGCTAGCAATTAAGCAATTTTCCACGTGGCATAAATGTACGCGAAATGTGACGTCAAATACCTGGATTTCCTTTGCAACACTGACATCTAGTGGACCTGCTTGGAACTGCACGCAAGTTTTTCCCTGCATATAGTTTGTGTATGTTTAATAATTGACTATATTTATTTTGCCTTTCAAAAATCCACCGTGATAGAGAAATTTTATACCAAAACAACCTCGTAGGGTGTAAATGTCTTTTTTGTTTTTTCTTATGCTACATCAGGAATAAAACATTAAACAGCTCAACTGCCCCTTTGAACTAGTTTAAATGTTAGGTTCAAACGACATAACTTATTATTTGCAGTCTATATTCTTTTCTTTTCTCTTACCATGACTGCGGAGATGCTCCACCATCCTCCTCACCACCAGAGGCAGCCCATCCTTCAGCAGACCTTGGTCTTGCAGCTCCGTCAGAGACTTCCCAAACACTCCGGTCTGCTCATTCACTGTACCCCTGGGTTTTAGGACTGGGATCTGAACCATTTTCAGCATGTCTTCCCTCACCTTCACCGCTGCCTTGCTGTGCTGTGGAAAACATACAGACAGATCAACCTCTATGTTCATGGGGCTGATATGAGCCGGTGTCCCAGGCTGGTCTCACTGTGTTCAATAGTCCTAAAGGTGAGGTGGGAGTCTGTGATGTCACATAAGAGTCCATCATTTACACCTCTTGCAGCCACACGCATATACACACAGAGGACAGCAAGTGTGAACAACTAAAAGGGAGCAAAGTGGAGAGCTGACTTGTTGCTACGACAAATATCAGGTTACTATGCGACACCTGGGTGAAGGCATGGCTGGAGAGTCTTAGCTACCTGTGTAACGAAACACTTATGTGGTCAAGCAGGCACGTTTATTTCACTAAAAGCCACAAGACGATGAAATGTTTAAATTGTCAAAAGGTTATATTAATATTTTTGCACTAGTACTCAGATGTGTGTACTCAGTCACATTTCTTTCCTTGAGCAACTTTTTAAAGATATTGTACTTTTCTAGCTGCATACTTTTACTTACTACTTGAGTCTTATTTTATTGAAGTTTTGGTCACTCCACAAGTGACAAAAGCTTTATGTTGACAATATGAATTGATTTGAACATTTGTGTTTCTTGCGTCTCTCCTTCAGATATGATTTTGGTTTTCTCAGATTGTGTGCATTATTTAATATTTTGTAAATGTTATGCATAATGGGAGATTAAGCTCCAAAACTACAACAAAGCAAAAAAAAAAAAACATAATCAAACCAAAATTGTAGTCTAATACTCTGTGGTATAATAAATGATTAACTTTTAAGGGCCCATATTAGACAGTTTTCTGACTTAAGTTATAATATTTACACATCAAAAACATACCTGGAGTTGTTTTTTGCTTTATTCACACATGTTTAACACAAAACCCTGCATATTTAGGCTGAGTTATTGTCTCAGACAGACATTCACTTTGTCATGTCATGTAGTAATACACTGGGTTTTTTAACTTCATACACCTTAATTTGAATCATAATCCACTCAGTACTAAACTAAAGGTTAAACATAAATTTAATTTCAGCCCTGGAACTGACAATAATTACTGAACAAAAAAGGAGTAAAAGGAGCTGCTAACTTGAAAACTACCGCTTCATGACATCACAAGATGGAACAGAGTGTTTTGAGCTTTACAGATGTAGACAGACTAATAATAAAGGTTACTCAACATGTGTGAATGAAATGAAACACAACTCCAGGGATGTTTTTGATGAGGTAACAATATTCTAACATGTGTAGGGCCAGCAAACATACAATCTAGTATATAAGCACAAGTTAGATATTTCTTATTTCTTATACCACAAATATAATGCCAGAAAAAACACAGGCCCAGAGACTACTGGAAAGTACCATATTTTTGCACAAACTTAACATAAACTGGCATTGGACAGAAACTGTATTCAGGTTAATCCAAAAAAAAAATCTTTGACTATGTTTTGCTTTCCACATCAGAACACACCGATTCTGCCCTCATTACCACACCACGTTAGCACAGCACACAGCATATACAGTATTGAGAGCTTTGGACGATGCGATATCTTGAGTAAACACTACCACATGTCATCTCCGGTTTGGATACATAAATAGACAGCACCACTGAAGCGCGCATTGTAATCACCTTTTCTGAGAGCAAATAGTCCATGAAACAACACCTGATTTATGCTAGCATCTAAAACATACTGAATTCTTGAGATATAATTTGGCAAATATACTACAAAAATTCAACATATTCTATGACAAGGTTCCTTCTGAACGTGGGCTGACATTTCCTGTAAAGTTTGCCCACCCGTAACCATAGTAACAGCCACACCATGTGACTACTACAGTGCACTACTTCAAACAAGTGGATTGACCCATGCATTGGACGAGGGGCCCTCAATGATCGGACCACAAAAGGGCCACATGACACAGTTGATTTACTGTTTAACTGCAGTGGCCAGTGAGCATTTTTGTCTCACTTGTCTAACCAACAGGAGAACATAATAGGCTTGGGTCAGCTGATTAAACTCTATTCACAGATGGGGCTGATTTTTTAAAGAGGCTACATCTGACAATACCAGATGCCCCGGCTTTGTTTATTCACAAGTCATCTGCACTTCAATCAAATGAGGTGCCTACTAAAGTGTAACTACCGGTAACCAGGCTCACTACTTCATAAAGTATTGAAGAAGTGTGTATTCTAGGTCCCAGCAAAGTAACCAGTATCATGACAGCTTAATGACGAAGTAACTTTACACAATTTGGATTTTAAAACACTACATTACAAAATTGTTAATATAATAAAAACACTACTACCAATAATCAATATTATTATCATTATTGTTATTTTTATTATTATTATTATTATTATTATCATCATTATTATTTTTATTATCATTGTTATGTCTGAAACAGAATAAAAACGCATGTATTTGTTGTATATTTAATTCTTTTTTTTTTAATAACAAAATTACTACTATATATAGTGCTGGTCTTAAGCCAGTCTGAGCTTAGTCTGATAGCCCTTTCAACAGATGCAGTCGATGCAATCTAATTCAACTTCTTTGCGAACGACATAGAGATGGCAACTATGAAAAAAAGTAATATTGTGCATATAACAGTTTTTAAAAAAACAAGGGTAAAAGCCTCATTAACCTTCATTAAAAATAGCCCTATCCTTTTTACACGCTTTTTACATAATCTCCACTTTTACCTTGCATTTAGTCAACACAACATTTTAAGAGGGAAAGGCACTATTTGCATTTGACTGGGAGTTAGAGCTGCATTGAAAAGCAGGAAACACATTAGTACCTATTGTTTGCTGAGACACTGTGCTGTGTTTAGCCTGTATTCTTCCTCTCCTTCTCTCCTCCTCCTTTACCCATCCTTCTAAACATCTTCACAGCACAGACCACACATAAAAACATGCCTGTCGCTCTGAGATAACAGGAACTTCCAACATGATACAAGTTTGTGTCTTGCTTTTGGAGCGTAGAAGCAAGCTGTTCCCCATTTGTTTTAGTTTTAAGTAGGCACCCTTCAGATACTGGTGTCGATATCAGTGCTGATACTGAAAAATTGTTGGATCGGTTATCGGCTTTCAAGTATCAATTCAGGCGATATTCTGGTTGGGCCTAAAAATGGATATAATAACACTTTTTGCTGGTGATAGTTGGCCCAAAAAGTGTCATAATGTTTAAACTTGTATTTACACAAAGCGGTTCTGTTGTTATTTGTGGGATAAATAACAGCTGCATAACACATTTGGATCAGTTTTGTCTTATTTCATGTTTGTTTAACAGAAATAAATGCTGTTTTCAGTCTCTGCACCAGTATTGGTTGATATCGGGTATCGGCAGATACTTAAATGCATAGTATCAGATTTGAAACTGCTGGATCCGTACATTTCTAGTTTTAACATGCTTATTGAAGGAAATGCAAGCCCCAGCATGTAGCCTAACCTCTCTGCCTCTCCTTCCCTCACTCCTGCCTATCTCCCCATGTGGCCACTTGAACAACTGGTGGCAGTAACAGTTCCAACAGCTGCAATGCATTCTGCAGCCACTTCTCATAAAAGTGTCATTGGGAACAAACAACCTAGAAAATGGCTACTTCTAGAGGCAAAAAATACAAGTTTATATTGGTATAATAGTGTACTTGTTGCAGAGATGGTGACCTCATATAAGCAGTGAGTCACTTCAGGGAAAAAATAACAAAGATTTACCAAGGAGGAAAAACACAGAATTATACTTTGACTATTTAGTTTAATGGTTAAGTTAGGATGCAAAATTACCTACTGAATAAAAAACATAGACCAGATGTCTACCTGAAACTCTGGACAACTCCAAAATGAATGAGAGGGACACTTATCTGTATCCAAGGAAATTTAAATACAAAGTCAGTATTTATGAAAGCAGTTGGTACTTTTCTACAATATACTAACACAGTACAAAAGTTGGATCTCAGGAGTTGTCTTGTCTAACCTTATCTAATGTCCATATAAAAAATGTATTACGGCACCGGAAGTCACGTGCCCAGACCTCCTAAAACTTTGTATCTCTTGAGATCTTTAAACCAGGACCATTCCAAAGTAGCGTGTCCCATTATGCATTCCTCAGCACTGATTCACTCTTTCAATGGGAATTCTTGTGCGCCAATTTAAAAGAACTTCTACTTACACAGATGGTCAGAGCTCCTGCCCCCATTCTTGCAGTGAAGAAAAGCAGCAGAGATGTTGTTAAAGTCCTCCCCCTCTTTATTCTCTCCTCCTCTTCCCTAATCTTCCCCCAGACTTGGAAATCCCTTTAAAACGTTCCATCTATAATCCATGACAGAGCCGGAGAATGGAGGAGTATTGTCAGTGGGCAGCAGAGTTCCCGGTGGGCTAGTGCAGTGTGCCCATGAGCAAAGAGATTTAGTGCTTGTCTCTTTTTCTTCTTCCCTCTCTCCCTCTCTCTCCCTCTCTCTCTCTCTCTCCTCCTGAGCTGAAATCTGAGCCAGGCACTCTGATTGGTCAAGGGGATGTCATGTGATTAGGGGGTTCATGCCCTAAACTTTGAAATGTGTGCCTGCAGGGTCTGTCTGTGGCTGAGAGGAAACCAGAAATACTACGTGATGCAGGCTGGATATTAAAGAGCCTATATTACATGATTTTCTGATCTATGTTATAATGTTTCCTCATTACAAACATACCTGGAGTCGTGTTATGCTTCATTCACACATGTTTAACACACAAACGCTGGATATTTAGGTTCTTCTCTCAAATGGAAAACACGCCTTGTGATGTCATGTGGTAATACGGGAAGTGCTCCACTGTGTTTTTAAATGTCAGACACTTTCACTGCAGCCATTTGGATTTAGAAAACTTCTAC
Organism: Periophthalmus modestus; assembly: GCA_019594935.1. Classification (NCBI taxonomy): domain Eukaryota; kingdom Metazoa; phylum Chordata; class Actinopteri; order Gobiiformes; family Gobiidae; genus Periophthalmus; species Periophthalmus modestus. The sequence continues at coordinate 6,168,990 of JAIEZT010001373.1, read as the reverse complement.
TTCACTGCAAGGTGGAACATAGTATTTCGAGCTTTGGATTTAGACTTGGATAACTCAGACATGTGTGAAACTACACAATCCCAGCTATGTTTTTCATTTTACATCACAAGTATTATAACAGTTTGAAACATAGTTTATTAAGGGATTCGAATCTTTGGAAACTTATCAGACAGACCAAAAACTAGGATAACTCAGACATGTCCAGTGAACCCCAAGGAAACAAAACATAAATCCCCAGCTATGGTCTTCCTTTGATGACATGCCCAGAACACCTCCCTAGGGAGGCGTCCAGGAGGCATCCTGAGCAGATGCCCAACATTTTCAACATGTCTTAAAGCTCACAAGGACCTGAGCTCCTCAATATGTCTTATAACAGTTTGAAACAACTTTTATTTATTTTATATAAGGGATTCCATGTAATCCATAGCTCATGACCATAGTAGTTGTAAACTTATTGACCGGTAAATCGAAGCTTTGCCTTTCGACTGATAAAAAAAAAAAAAATGATAAAAAAAAAAAATAGTGTCAAAAAATGACAAATTTTTCACCAAATATATATTTGTGATAACTTTTATTCTAAATGATTTACACATTGTATTCTGTGCATTTACAAGGTGTAGTTTTTACGCTACAGTTCTTTGCAATAATGTATAAGATAGAAAAACAAGTTATCCTAGTTCACAGTATAGTAAAATAGAGCATCAGTTTTCAGGATTTTGCACATCCACATTGTTGATATTTGGGTAGCTTATATTCATCAAAATGGTAGAATACATAATAATAATAATAATTATGTTGTCACAATCCTAATTTCAACTCAATTTCAATACTGATACTAACCAATACTTTCAATGCTAATTTTGATACCATAATGATGAAAAACACTTACACAATAAAATGTATTGGACACATAATCCATAATATTCTATATTCTAAGACCGTTCAAAAAAGGTCAAATTCTGTCATTTTTATGGGATTTTTTTCAGTGTTGATACATGTTAAATTGGGTATCTATTTTCGATACTGGTTTTAGTATTGATTTTTATCTATTTTAACAACCCTAGTACATAGGACAGCATATCTAGATTGAAGCATTCTCAAAAATACACTGTACACCATGTTTAGTTAAAGTATCATGTTAAAGTCTCAGTGTTGCTTTAAATTACAACTTTCTTAATAATTCTCTGTATTCCTATGAATAGTTGGCTCAGAAGTGATCTAGTCAAACCGTATCCTTCTCTCAAATATAAACTTCTTGATGTTTTCCTCTATCCAGTCGCTGAACGCTGACACGCGGGTGAACACTGAGGGTTTCTTGTCTTTGATGCAGCCTTGAGGCCCAAAGCTGACGATGCCGTGGACCTCCCAGGATGAGCTGGCAGACGCACAGGCAAAAGGACCACCAGAGTCACCCTAAGGACCGGGGCAAAAAGGTAGAGCAATTAGTGTTGCCATGATACTAAAATCTCAAACTTGATCTTAATGCTAAGGAATATACTCGATACTCAAAACTGATTCCGATACAGAGATGAAAATAAAAAACACAGAATGAGATTTTCATTGTTAAATAGCAATACTTTCATTTATATTACCATGGATCTTGTATTTATGTAATCCTTCAATCCAGGTAGGTTCCATAATGGTCCATGGGTGTATGCTAATCTCTGTGTTCTTATGTGACATGTGAAAATGTTATTAAATGTTATTAGGTTAAAGTGTTTTAAACCTACTCACTGAAAGAAGAACTTTCAAGGGGTTAATTTCTCTTAGGAGAGATTTTTTTTTTTTTACCCCTAATTTTATGAGACCAGAGTCTTGCCAGATATCTATGTCCTCAAAGTAGAGGTGGGACTTATCTCCAAAGGTGGGTAATTATGCAGTTGTTGTTCTGGAGATGTGCAAAATTTGAATATTGAGTGTTTTTGTGGTTAATTTAATGGCCAATTCACGTTTTGGGCAGTACTTGAACCTCAACCAAGACTTTTACAGGCACATTTTAGTACATTCCTCATGCACTGTTAAAGCAGACCTATTGTGCCAAATCGACTTTTCAAAGCTTTTAATCATGTTATAATTGTTTCCCCTCACCTTTTACTCACTCAGAGTTGTATTTGGAGTGATTCGTGCATGTTTGAGCAATTTTTAATCACTCATCTTCAAAGTGCCATATTGCTGATCAACCCTCATGTTCACCACCAGTATATGCCCAAAACTCTGTATTTACTTTTTGTATTCAGTAGCATCACATAGTCATTTTGGTACAAATGGGAGAAAAAAAAATAATAAAAAAAAACCTAGCTACTTGCTATCTTAATCTGAGGTGCTAACAGCTACATGACACGGTTGTGATGATGAATATGCGGATGTCAGCTCCCACTGGGCACTTTAGTTTTCAAAGGCGAAAGTCAGCAGACTTGTTTCTTTTATTAAGTCGTTCTAGATGAATATCGTGATTTACAATGTGCAAATTATAACATAATGATCAATGGGTGTCACAGATTATAACTATATAGCAAACACAAGCACAATAGGTCTTCTTTAAAATATTGTCTGAATATTAAAGAAGAAAATGCAAATCATCCACCCCTACCTCAAAGTATGTCAAATTAACTTTTTCAGTTCTTTATTTTTATAAATGAGTACACATTTGCTCAATTTATTTTGTCCATAGTGGAACATAATAATTCTGTAACTGCTGCAGACCACAGCTTTCAAAATGCTGTTATATTATTGATATATCTGCAGGCATTTTTGTTCTTTGAGAATTTTCTTTCCATCTAATTATCAGAGGAAACTGGAGTGCAATGTGCAGGGCTGACTGATCACAAACAACAACTCCACACAGTGCACCATCATTAAAATACCCACACATAATCTGGCCAGCCGCTCTCATAACTCAGTCTAACGCTTCTTATTTCTTCAGTTGTGTAAAGAGCGTTGTGTTACCTGGCAGGCAGACTTTAGCTCATCAGGAGACTCGTATCCTGCACAGACCATAGAGGGACGCAGTGTGTCCCACCAGTACGCTGGCTTACTGCAGGTGGGGAAGTCTATAATAGGCAGGGCTGCCTGATTCAGCTGCTCAGCCACTTTGGGGAAGAGGTTTCCTGAAAGCACATAATGAAAGTGAAAGTATAATGTAAGTAAAGCTGAAAAATAAACACTATTTGTATATAGTATTTGCATTAACATTTGCAAAATCATCAGTCTCACAGATTTCTACTGAAAAATGGTGACACAGGTGGTCTTTATTTGATTCCCTTTTGTTTAGTTATTCAATTCTTAGTTCTTCTATTTAATATTCAACCAACCTTTTTTGAACTGCAGTTTTATGTTCTTTTTTTTTTTTTTTTTGAAGTTTTACCATTACCACGGCCTTTTCTCAACTCCTATTAGTGTTGTCACAATACCAAAATTTCAAACTGTTTTGATACTAGGAAACAGAGTGGATACAGATTTTGATATCATAATGAAAAAAAACCAAAAAACTCCTTTCTTCAGAGAATTAAATGTAATTTTCAACCCCAAATAATAGTACTTTCTGTATTCTACCACGTGGTCTTATACTAATTCTGATAAGTTCAAGATTATTGTAAAACGGCTCAGGAAGGTCAATTTTTGTCATGTTCCTGTGTTTTTTTAACATCGATACTCAAATTTTACGATCAATCATTACCTGATTTTCAATACTTTTGACAACCCTAACTCTAATGGTTGTGTACCTTTTTCATCTCCCCAGCCTGTGACGAAACAGGATGTCCCAGCAGGCATCACAGCCCCAGCTTTGGGCAGGCAGATGGGGCTAATCTCTCTGCTCATGTTGACTTTTTCAGACAGGTGGACCAGGGCAATGTCGTTGGTGATGTCCGTCTTGTCCTGCTCGTACACAAAACCCTTGTGCCTAATGATGCCGTCCACCTTATAACAGGCCTCCGCTGATGGGACGTCTGCCGAAGAGTTCATGTGGTGCTTCCCCAGACACATGCGCCAGAAGGAGGGCCTGTTCAGAGGGCTGCGGTGGCGAACGGGAAGAATAAAAAATTTGTACTTAGAGTGGAACTAGAACTAGGAACACTAAATCCACTTTTTTCACTGCTTAACAGTGTATATGCTGTTTTAATAGCATAGCTGTTCCTTAGTCTTTTTTGTCTATTTTTTGTCTATTTTAGTGCAAACTAGGTAACAGTTATCTAAATCCTGCTCACTCTTTTCTTCAGTCCTCCAGGTACTTCCCAGTTTAGCAGTTCCATTTGAAATGTGGTTGTGGGCGGAGTTTAGCTGTTTAGTCCCATTATATTTATTGTTCAAATGTAGATACACTTACAACATGAAACAATGTGCAGCAGTGAGAATCCATTCTTCATGAATTAGTGATCCTCCACAGCCATGCATGTAAGGGATGGGGAGCATAGGGGTAGCCTGGAAAAGACATTTTTATTTAAGCTTGCTGAGTTTATATTATGTTTTTTAGTACACAGTTTCAAGGCTTTATTACATTGGACAAAACACTGGTAGATTAAGAAGTTTAAATAAGGTTAGAAATAATAGCTGCTAGTATTAAGGAAATACCGTAATTTTGAACACTGAAATGATCATGATGACTACAGTGAAGGCCAATGGATTTTAAAAACATTACCACCTGATGACATCATGCAGTGAGTTCAATCACTTTTAGCTCTCAAAAGGAACCCAAATATGCTATGACAATTCAAACATGCATTAGGAAAATCAAAGCACAACTTCAGATATGGTTATGATGAAAAAAAAAAAGATTTTGCATAATTTTGTTGTTGCTGGTCACCTGCATAGAAACTTGCCACGGCCACGAATGGGGCACAGCCTCTACTCCATTGACCACCCTTAGGGTGGCATTACTTGGTTTTATTGCAGGTTGTCCACAATCTTTAGGCCAGGCTGGAAGATAAAATGTATTTTTAGGTTGAATAATAATAATAATGCAAATAATAATAATGATTATTACTATATATTATTATTATTATTATTATTATTATTATTATTATTATTATAACAACAATAATAATAATAATAATAATAATAATAATTATTATTATTATTATTATTATTGCTTTAGATATATATTATGTACTCTAAGATAAAAATAAAGGCGAACAGTGGCTCTTGGTATGCTGAAAAGCACATATCTCTTTCAAGTATTATAACACTTACTGATTGTGATGTTGTCCCAAGGGTTAGGAGGTGGAGGAGGAATAGTCGGAATAATGGCAGGATTGGTGGTCCAGTATCCACGGAAACCACTCTGCTGATTGGCTCCATTACTGACGAACCGAACGAGCACGCTGTTAGCAGGGACTGTAATAGCTTGTGGAGGGGCAAATCCACAGTATTGACCTGCATAATGAGAAGCAGATCCCCTCTGTAACAGCCAACCAACCACACTGACCTCAGAGGGTTATTCTTCAGCCCATTCATACCATCTGATATGCCCCATCTTCCTAATATTATGAAATTTCTATTCTATATTTCTGTTGTTAACTGGCTTAGTCCTTGTTTAATTCTACTTTAGACCTGCTTTTTCAGAGTTCTGTTTTCATCTTAGTTAAATTCTGATTCAGTTGTAGTACCAATACTGACCTAGTGATGTCATAGTTGCTCCATTAAAAATCTCCACAGAGTCCACACATTTGCCTAGAATGTTCACAGCTTGCAATTCAAAGTGGGTGAACACCACATGGATGCTTGATGCACTGGGATTTTTGACAGTCCATGTGCAAACAGACTGGGCTGCATAGTCATTGGGCCAGTTTGGAGACGTCATTTCTCCCTGCTCAGAGCTGAAGCTGCCTCCACATGGTGCTTGATAAATAGAAAAAAAACATGTTTGATTACTACATGTCTACCTGTTGGGTTTTGGGCTATACAATCATAGCATATACAAACTGCATTACATTAAGGCCTTACCTTGGGAAGCATCCACAGCTCTCCAGGTGGCATGGAAACCTGTGTCCACTATTATGTCATTGGAGGAGAAGCTAAGGTGCAGTGTGTTACCAAAGCTGACTATGTCCTGAGGGGCTGTATGGCTGCAGTGGGTGCCTGAGGAAAACATAAACAACATGAAGAAAAAATAATGTCTAATGTAATGTAATGTCTAACTAACAAACTATCAGAAGCAGGCGTGCCACAACTGGGAACTGATCTCCAATAACAATGCATTAGATTTATATAGCGCCTTTCGAAACACACAAAGCCCTTTACATTGTATTATTTATTAGCTTCTTACTCAGTGGTTGTACGCTAGTAATGTAGTCACAGCAGCCCCTGGGCAGATTGAACAGCCCCTCCAACCGCTGCCAACAGTCATGCACACACCACATTGACTCTAGGTGCAGTGAATGAAGTGTCTCAACAGAACTTGGTCCTAGCACGAATCGACTTTAGGGTTTTGGGACCTCTGCTCTAACCTCTGAGCCAATGCCTTCCTGATCTACAGATCTTGAGCTGGGCTTGGTCATCCTATTGTGCAATGGGCATCTTGCTGTTAGGCAACAGTGATGGGTAATTAGCCACCTTGCCACAGGTATCAATATATTTCAAATATGTCTTCAAAAACTGTCTAATATGAACAATTCATGAGCAACGAGCAAGTCTAATTTTAATAATAACAGTAATAGACATAGTTTAGATTAGGTCCAGCTCTGATGTGATTTTGGTTTAGATTTCTGCATCCTGTATTTGGACATCATAATATATCAGTTGCATTTTGCTATCAGTATAATTACAGCAATGTGATAATGGAAAAAACTTTACCTAGACTCCCCAGCTGATCTGTAATCCTGACTTTGTCATTGATGCACCCATTGCTCTCCTCCAGGGAGAAGTTTTGGAAGTGGAGGTGAACCAGTTTGCCATCAGGCACCCTGATGTTCCACTGGCACTGAGCTTTGTTTCTGTAACCGCCAGGAAATCCCATAGAGGACAGTGTGCCCGCTGTGCCAGTCATGTCCTTCGGCCCACCACAGCCAGATGCTGCACAGAGGACAGAAGGTGAGAAAACACAGAAAAAATCTTCGACTTTGCCCTATATTTAGATTTGGGCTAATTGGGACACTATGGATCATCTGCCATCATACTCTGCTCATTGTAGATGTCCCTACGCATGACATTCTCAATCCAGGGGAGGTAGGCAGAGGTCCGTGTGAACACAGAGGGCTTCTTGTCCATGATACATCCGATGGGACCAAAACTAGTGATGCCATGAACTTCCCAGGCACCTCCAGGGGTATCTTGGCACACCAGGGGACCGCCTGAATCTCCCTGTAAAAATAAGAAATCCTTAATTAACTTTAAAGGGGAGCTGCTATTATTTAAAGTCACCTTTTTATGAGCTTTTAACCATGTTGTTAATGTTAAGGTGTACTATATTGGCCCCACTGTAAATTTGACAACACATTTTGGGTTGTCTAGGCCACAATGCAAATTTTTAGAAGAAGAATAGCAACAATACAAATGTATTCAATTTAGACATTTTTAAGAGTTTAGAATGTTTAGAATATATATATATATTTTTTTTTTCATGTCTGTCTGTTCATGTCAGCAGCACTTCACATGAGCCACATTGTTCCATGAGGCACAACTGTTGTTTCTCATTTTGTTTTTACATTCAGGACAAATGTTGCTGTATTCAGGGTCTTAATAAATAGTTTTTGCAAATCATTTTTCAAATGTTTTATCAAAATGATTAAAATGTCCACATATGAGGACATTCATTTTACATAATTTTTCTCAAAAACTACATAATGTAAAAAGATAATTCTTTGTATTTACACTCATCAGGTCTCAATCTGTCCAAATAAGAAAGATAAATTAATAAAGCATGTCACGCAAGAGCTCGGGTCTTAGGAGGTTAATTATTGGTACGACACTAATGGTCAGAAAAACAAATTATTAATTTAGTTTGAAAACCAGATTACTCTTCTGTTTTGTACACATGATAATATGTACTATTTTGGTATATCTTTATTGCCAGACATAGTTGTATTGACTAAGGATTTACCCTTAAACTAGAAAATGTCATGTTGTGCATTTTATGTCTTGACCTTTACCTGACAAACAGACTTGAGCTCATCAGGAAGAGTATAGCCGCAGCAAATCATAGAAGTCTTGACTTGAAACCACCAATAGTCCATCCTCTTACATGTGTCATATGGGACTACAGGCAGTGCAACCTGATTTAGGGCCTCGGAGGGCTTAGCATTCAGAGAGTCACCTGAAACAACACAATATAGATTAAAGGAAACATATTATGCAAAATCAAGTTTAATGAGCATTTAACCTTGTTCCCCTATATTAGGTTAGTAATATTTGCAATATTATCAATTCATGCATGTTTGAATAATCCTGTATTGTCCTCCATTCAGCGAATTACTGTTTTCACATACCCCTGTTCCCACCAACAACCCTGTCCTTAGTTGGGATTATTTTAAAAAAATTCTAACAGTAAAAACATGTAAATAACAATACACTGCCCACTGTGGTGAAATGCCAGTATGAAGCTATAGTTTTGAACAGGAAGCCAATTAAACGGTTTCTATTATTAAGCCAGATTAGTTCAATATTGCAGATTACCATGAACAAAATGTAAAATAATGATTGTATTGGTCAATACTATAGTTCAGTACTAAGTACCTGAAAAAAAACCTACCATGTTATAACATTGTTCCTTCATCAAAAACATGTCTGAAGAGGTTTTAGTTGTCACCCATACATGTTTACGTAATTAAGCAATTTCTCCCAGGCCCTATTTAAACCTTCCTTATGGTTAGCAGTACAATCCTGTCCAATGCTTGGCCCACAAGCCTACGTCACCTGTGCTCCCATGCGGGAATGAGTGGAGCATCAAAAACTTGTTAATATGTTGCTTTCTGCACTTGTAGCATTTTCAAAGAAATAAAAGGTAACATGGTGATCTAAGTATGTAATGCATTAG